>JAJEKB010000381.1:387559-415549 GCA_022393335.1 Macrotrachela quadricornifera | reverse complement strand
TAGCATTGAGTCGTAGTATAGATAATACTTATCTTAAATATACATATATTACACAAGAAGATGTAATCATTGATACTGATCGTGAATATCAAGCAATTGGTGTTGAAGATCCTCGTATTGTGTTATTTAATAACACATATTATCTGTAAGTTAAGATAAGATCTACAATATAGTGGATGCTCCAGGTTGAATGGTCATACTTTCAATTGTATTTTTTAATCGCCTAATAAATTGTATTAGAAGAAAAATATCCCAAAAAATACTCCGTGAATAATTCTACAAGTTACACAAGAACAGTTTTTTTATAGCTGCACTTTTTGCTTTCAAAATGGGCAAAACTTGGAAGGGTCAAATTTCAATCTTGCGAAAATGGTGTTTACTTTGGTCTTATTTTAATAGAACATATCAGTTGGTAAATAAGTAAAACATTTTCGTAGGATTGAATTTTAATTGCTTAGCATTTCGTTGATTTTGAAAACAAATAAGTGGCACTATAAAAGAACCTGTCCTATGTAGCTTATGGAACTTTTCACGCTGCATCTTTTAGTATATTTTTTTTAATTGAAGATTTTAAGTGGTAAATAAGAAAAACACGTTAGTTGTGTATTGAAAATAGACTTTTTCATAGCATCAAAAATTGATCTTATGAAAATGGTAGAACTTTCATGCCGCATCTTGTGACATATTTCATTTTTTTTTTGTAGATGAAAGATATTAGGTGATAAAAAGAGAAAATAAAGAAAAATGAAATAATCTTGTGCGAAAACAGGTATCGTTTTCGCAAGATTAAAATTTGATCGTTTAAAAGCTTGACTCTTCTGAAAGTAAAAAGTAGTTTTATGGAAATTGCAGAGGTTTAATTGATTCTTTAACTATGATTGATAACACAAAAGAAAACGTATTTTCAACAAAAGATATTTTTGTAAAATGAGACAGACCTTTTTTACACTATCTAATATTGTAATTTTTAAATTAATTTAATTTAAATCTATGAAATTCACTAATTTATTACTGTTAATAGATAATCATATTGTTTATTTTATTTATTTTTTCCTATTTATTAGACTATATACAGCTCTAAGCAGTGATTCACAAGGTCATTGGCGTGCTCAATTAGCATTAGCTACATGTGAAGTCGATTGTTTTACAAAATCAAATTGGAAATATTATGGTCCTTTATTTCCTAATGTATTTTGGAGTAAAAGTGGAAGTTTATTAATTCATAATGATACTCATCGTTATTTATTTTTTAATGATTCAAATATTGCTATATCACAAACAAAAGATCTTATTCATTATGATCTTTCATCTTCTTTACTTCTTCAAACTCGATATGATCATTTTGATTCTGCTCTTGTCGAAGCTGGTCCACAACCATTAAAATTAAGTGATAAAAATTATTTATTTCTTTATAATTCAGCACGACATACAACAATTCCAAATCCTAAACCTGGTTGGAATCTTCAATATAATTTAGGTTGGGCTATATTAAATGGAGAAAATCCAACAGAAATTTTAGCTAGAAGTGAACAACCAATATTTTCACCTGAATTAGATTGGGAAAAATGTGATAATAATTCAGGAGAATGGTCTAAACGTGGTCTTACACCACTTGTTATTTTTATTGAAGGATGGAAAAAAATAATGAATGATACATTCTTAGTTTGGTATCAAGGATGTGATTCAACTATGGGATTAGCTGAACTTAAAGTATATTTTCCATAAATTAAAGGTAGTATATCGATCCTAGAGTTTTTTTTTTTTTTATTAGTATATTTTTATAAATATTTCATGTGAGTATTGGAATATTTATATTTCTCTGATGTTTGAAAATCAAGTAACTACATAAAATGATCAGAGATTCAATGTCAAAATACAAGTAATTCTAATAGATATTAAATATTCACGATTCTTCTTCTTCTGAATAAAACATATTATAAAGGGCACATAAATCGTCTGAGCATTACATTAATTGAATTATGAAAATTGAATAGGTCAACAAATTATTATGTCTATTAATTTTTTCTATAGAAATTAATAAAACTATTCATAATTATTTCAAAAGATGAAATCTTAGATGATACTAGTTTTTAGACCAATATCACATTCATTATTAAGAATTTATATTAATTATATATATCCAACAAAAAGGATTCGCTCTTTTCTTTAAGAACATTGTGACTTCAGTTAGCAAATCAATTATGCACATATAAAACGTTATAAATATCATGTAAAGACTGAAAATAATTGTAATTGCATATGTATAATTAAATGTCATATAATGCGACAATCAAAGTGAAAGAAACAAAGCATACACACACACACACGCACATTTACAGAACAAAAAAAAAACATCTCTATCACCTGTTACGCAGCTCTTTTGACATTTTTCTTTTCTAAACAAAATTCTTAGTTTTTTATTTTTTTATTTTTTCATCCATGATGATATGGATTTGGATGATGATTAATTAATGTTGATGATAAATTATGCATACGCATATTTCTTGTATATTCATCTTCTGTATGTTGATGTTGTTGTGGATATTGAGAATGAAATGACATTGTATTATCCTAAAAGATAAAAAAAATAGAAAAGAAATTTTTTTTTAAATTTGATTTAACTTACAATAGTTGAACGAACATTAAAGTCACAAGATGATGGTGGTGGTGGAGGAAATGGTGAATAGAAAACTGCTGCAGCTGCAGCAGCACTTGTAGCTGGATCCGTTGCCATCATAATACTTGTTGGAGATGAAGTTGATGCATTTCCTCGACCATTAAACATATGATGAAATGATGATGATGATGTTGGATTTGTTGAAAATGTTTTTGATGATAATCGAATAGATGATGATATAGATGTACTACCTGATGATGATGAATTATGTGATTGTTTACGAGCTTTAGCTCGTCGATTTTGAAACCATACCTAAATTTTTTTTTTCATTATATTCAATTATCATTAGACCATATATAAATATGATTCAGCATGACATGTGTAAGGAGATTCTATTACGAAGAGAAATGACACCTTAATTCTATCTATACTAAAGAAGTGGTCCATATGTCCAAATTTTATTTAACTCGTTGCCGCTATGATGCTGATTTCTTTTCTTTTCTTTTTTCTTTTTTTTTGAATGAACAGTTGTTCAAAACGACACATCTCGATTCAAATTACATGAAAAAAAAAAAGTGAAAGAATGTGTAAAAAAAACGAACGAGAAAATGATGAAGATAAAACGTATATTCGATGTGTGAACAAGCAACATCCAATCTGCAGTATAGTACCATCAAATGAACCGTGTTACCACAACAGACGGCATGTGATTTGAGTGGAAAATCGGTGTAAATGGAATCGGAATGTGCACGCACACAATTTTCATCTCAGCCTCAAGGGAAATGATAAATAGAATACTTGAAAAAAAAAAGAAATTGCTTATAGAATTTGACTTTTTTTTTTTTTGTTCTTATATGTGAATAAATAGTTACCTGTATACGTGCTTCATTTAATTTTGTTGTTCGTGCTAATTCTTCACGTAAATATATATCAGGATAATGACCTTTAGCAAATGATGATTCAAGTTCAATAAGTTGTTCTTGTGTAAATGTAGTTCGATGACGACGACGAGCTGATGTATGATTACGTTGTTGGACTTGTTGATGTTGTTCATGTGATTGCATAAGTTGATGATGAGTAAGAGGTGCACTTGTTGTTGTTGCTGTTGAAGGTGCTGATGGTGGAATAAATGGATGATTCATTATTATACCATCATGTTGTTTTGTACGTTTAAATGCTCCCGTATTTACTAGAATAAAAACAAAAAAGAAAATGATTTTTTCGATTAATTTATAAAAATAATCATTACATGAAGTAATTGTATAATTGCTATTCTCTAACATGATCTTGGTTTTATGTTGTAGAAATATACCCAGAGAATTTGATTACTGTGCTCTGGTAATCTTTCAACAAGATTGTCTTCTTTTTCTAGCTTTTTTGTATCGGTCGGGCAACTCAAGTATTCGTCGTTCAATGAGAAGAGAGAAGAAAAAACTTGCATTGGAAATGAAAAATGACAAAAAGAAAAAAAAGAAGAAGAAAAAAAGATGAATGGTTGTATAGCGGATGTGCTCCGTTCAACAAGATGATCAACAACCAATCGGCGTGATGTTTCATCCATCATCATTTTGATTCCACATGTTTCTACAAATATATAAAGAAAAAAAAAAGAAAACATACAAGAAGAATTTAGATTGCAATCAACTATCAATTGTTATTTTGTCGGAAAGAGTAGCATAAGACAATAATTTATACAAAGATCATTTTTTTGTTTTCAAAAAAAATTAAAAAAACAAAAACTTCTGAAATTTCAATATAAATATTCTATGAGTATACCTTACTTTAATAGATATATATATATGTGTATTTGTATTAATCAAAGGATCAATCTATTTCTAGATTATACTTGGATGAATTTGATTGTATATATCATCCGTAACAAAAAATATTAGACTGGTTCTAGTTTCTGCATTCTGCATCTATATATATATATATATAGTTTTTTTTTCTCTTTTCTCTTTCTATAAGAAGAGTGAAGTGGATCAAAATTAGATTTTTGTATTGCTATAAAATTCGATTACTCTTACTGAACACATTAGCAAGTGTGAAAAAAAGTAGAAAAAAAAAATATATATATTTTAATATTTTTTAATTGAGAATATATATTAACAAAAAAAATGATATACATGATAGATGTATTTTGATGTTATCAAGAGAATTCATATATCATAAAATCGAACAAATACTAAAAAATTCTAATATTTGATAGTTATTTCATGTAAGAGTTAATATTGAATTAGTTGTTATTATAACAATGAAATTAACTAAGTCAGATCCAGAGAAAAAGAGAAGAAAAAAAAATGAAAAATTTCTCTTCTTTTTTTTTTTTTGCTTTATATCTCTTTTTTCTTTCTTTATTCATAGAACAAAATGGTACATACATATACACAAAAGAACTCTTTTCACTGTAAAAAGGTAAGACACACACACACTGTTCAAGCTGGATAATGAAGCATTGATGTATGATCAACACGAAATGATGAGAGACTTTTATTGTACCAGTCTGTATCTTGAAATGATAATGGATTATCCTAGAAATATAAAAATAAATATTTTAATGAAATTTTATTAATAACAAAAAAGAAAAAAGAAGCAAACCTGTCGAATACCAGCAGCAGTTAATGGTGAAAATTGTGAATATGCAACAGCTGTTGGGGGATAACGAATTTGATTCGAGACAACATTATTTGTACCTGTTGTTGATGCTCCTGGTGTATTATATTGATAAGGTCTTCCAGTTGATGTTTGATAAAAATTTCTCATCATTGCATTACATGGTGAAAGAACAGGTGATAAAGCTTTTTGTAATTGTTTTTCTTGTTTTCGATACTTAGCTCTTCGATTTTGAAACCAAACCTATTGTTTATTTTTTTATTAAAAAGAAAATACTATATATATATAGTCACGTTCATTGCTTTTATGAATTAAAAAATATTTAATAATAATAAATGTTGATACATGCATGTTCAATTGTCAATGCACGAGCTAATCGATAGAACACGAGAACGATAAGACTTGTCTTTTTCTCTCGTGTATTGATGTAGTTTCTTGTCGGTCGACTGCACATACTCATTAGAAATCTATTCTTACGCGACGACGGAGTTTGAACGCTTGATTCAATTATCAAACTATGTGCACGCAGTCGGTTCGCTCGTCATCATCTTTCTTCTTTTTTGGTCTGTCTATATTCAATGCTTCACTCGACATTTCCTCTTATGCTTGTCAATCACAAAGACATCTATGACAAGATCTATATATATATATATGCGCGTGTGTGTGGGAAGTGTTTTTCTTCTTTATTCGTATAAAACAAATTTATTTTTCATTACTAACCTGAATACGAGCTTCATTTAATTTTGTAATTCGTGCTAATTCTTCACGACAATAAATATCTGGATAATGACTTTTTCCAAATGCTGATTCAAGTTCAGCTAATTGTTCTTGTGTAAATGTTGTTCGATGTCGACGTCGTGCTGGTGTTGGACATTGACTTGCAGAATTTGATAATGAATGATGTGATGATTGACTCGAATTTGTTGAATGTGTTGGAGAAAGATTATTTGTATTATTATTATTATTATTATTATTATTATTATTATGAGGTATTGATTGAAGATTAAGTGAAGGTGGAGGAACATGTGGATAATGAGAATTGTATTGTTGAAGTTGATGATATGGATGAGTATTTAGTAAAAGTGATTCATGTTTAATTTTTTTGAATGCTCCACTGTCAGAATGACCTATTTTTAAATGTATATATATATATATAATTTTTAACTTATAGTAGAAACTAACCTGTTGGATTAGAAACAAATTGTAAATTATTATTTGGTGATTGACTTATAAGATTAAAGGGTGATGTCCCTGCTGATGTTGATGATGGTGGTGGGAGAGGTTGTGGTAATGCTCGATTTAAAGCATAAAAACTAGCATAATGATCTTCAGATGTATTTGAATGTAGTTTAAATGGCGTTGATATATTATGTTTTGAATCACATTCTGTATTGTCTGAATTTGATGTATTATTGGCTGTTACAGCAGCAAGACTTGCTGCTGCTAAGCCCATAGCTGCTAAACCAAGCGTAGAAGTAGTAGTTGTTGTTGTTGATGATGATGATGATGATATTGATGCATCACATTCATTGGTTGTATTAGTTGTATTATTATTATTATTATTAAATGATGATGGTTGTGAATAGGTAGTATTGCTTGTCGTAATTGATGACGACGATATTCGATTTGTAGTATTATTGGTTAAACTTGACATTTTGCTTGTGTTTATATGTTGATCAAAATTCAATTATTCGTTATTCATTGATAATGATTATTATCTTAGTAAGGAGAAAAGTGAATGAGTGGTTGAAATATGATTTGCTCGCTTTCTCTCTATCTGTTGCTTCTTTCTCTCTCTCTATTTGTTCTTTTTTATTATATCATAATTATCATATAGTTCTAGTTTATAAGACTCTTAATTTGAGGTGACTAATTCTGTTAGACGACAAATCAACACTTATACTAATAATATAGTATAGAAAAAGAAAAAGAGTAATAAATAATTGACGAAGGCAGTAAGAAGATAGACGGCGGTAAAGAGAAGATGCACGTCCGATAACTCGAATGCGAAACGAAGGAGACAACTTCGTTAGGGAAGAAGAGAACTCGCAAGAGTTTTAGCTAACGAATGAAATTTACTTCCATTAGGCTAATGTTGTTCCCACTCACTCATTCATACTTGCGAACGGCATAGCTCAGAAGGCTCTTGAGAATCGATGCATTTCTTTTTTTTTTCTTCTTCTTCTTCTCTTACTCTCTCTTTATGTCTGCGTCGGTTTTTTCTCTTTTATTTTGTTATCCAATAGAAAAATTGATGAATACATAAGATCTTTTATTATTGGTGGAGACATTTTAGTATTGATAAAGACGAAGACGAAGAAGAAGAAGAAGAAAAAACAACAGGAATCTGTTGTTAGTTATTCTTTTGGAAGAAAAAAGAAAAAGAAAAAAATATGAAAGAATAGTTTATTTTTTAAGACAAGTGTGATATTGATGCTTATGTTCGTTGAATTATTCGAGCAGATTTCGTGCTCGTTAGGGTGCTACCGACTGACCATCCATTCTCAGATGACAACGCCGATGAACAAGTTGCATTAATTGAACGATTGCTACAAGCGTTTTTTCTTTCTTTTTTTTTCTGTTCATCTGTCTAGCACAATGCTTGAGGCAGAAGAGCTAAAGATTCTCTTGCTCACTAGACCACCTACTGTGTACATTCGATATTGATAGAAACTGCCAAATGGCAACTACTTTCAAACAAGTGAATGAATGTAAACTAGAAAGATGATTACATATATGCCATATAGAATTAGTAAATTTGACTACTAATGATTTCAAATAGAATACCGATGACTCTTGATTAAAAAAAAACTTTTTTTTTCTCATTATTTGTTCGTTATTGTAGATTTTATAGTTAAGTAAGTGCTTTTCAGATATTAAAAATATATAAAATAGGGGAGATCAACATTAGATCGTATCATTAGATTGAGAAACAGTTAAAAATCATTCAAGAAGAGTTTAAATATGATTTACAAATTCAAATTTTAAAAAAATCAATAAGATCTAATTACAAATTTATACCATCATAATTATGATACGTTTAAACAATATTTAAATAAGCAAGGATATTGATAACAACAGCTTAAAATTGATTATGTAAAAAGTTATTTGATATATTAACTATATAGATCAATTATGAAACTTCTTTTATCAAGACATTATGATTGAAATGTTTGACTAATAAACCTATTTTATATTTGACTAACAAACAAAAACAAAATAACAATGTTTGAAAAATATTTTAATCAAATGCCAGATCGATCTGGTTTAGGTTTAGAAAATTGTGGTGCACGACGAGTTTTATCTTTTCTTGGTCTAAATATATATATTTAAAAAAGAATCTTTTCTTTTTGATTATTAAAATTGAAGATAAAAACTCACGTTAATTTAAATAAAGCTGGATGTTCATTAAACATTTGTGCAAGTTGTTCAGTTTCCAAACGAAAATCATTTTTTGTTACTTGTTTCTTATAAAATCGATTATCATAATCACGTTGCACTTGTGTATTAAATACACTATCACTCTAAAATTTTATATATAAAAAAAAACATTAGATAATAGTATAATATAAATTCAAAAGATTTTAAATAATTCCTATTCTTCATAGTTTGATTCTTGTAAATCTTTCTAATCTTGACGAAGAACTCAAGAATATTCGATTAAAGGTTAAATAAGTCGAGAACAGAAACAGCTACTGATCTACAATTTTCAGCAATCAAAAGAGACATTTCACGAGATAATTTGAATAATGATGCATTCAGATCCTAATGTTGTGAAAATAAAGCTTTGCATCTATTTCACTCAATAATATATATTCTTACATGCTATCAAAGTTTCGTTTGAAGGAGGATCATTTTCATACATTTTTTGAATATTTTTGTAGAAATCAAGGGTTTCAAAATTATTCTTCTAGCTGATTATGTTATTGAACAAGGGTACAATTGAATTTTCACAATAATGAGAAAAATTCACAAGAATTAAAAAGATATTTTTGTAGTTTACAATCCGACAAATCTGTTGATGTATGACGTTTGTTTCTATCTATTGTTACGAAAAACTAGAAAGATTTACAAAAATACTCACCAATATGTGCTATGAAGTACGTCGAAGCAATTTATATTAGAGAAATTTTTAAAATTTTAAATCTAACTAAATAACATTTTTCATCTGACGAGGAAAAGATCCCAACTGTCAAACCACTTTTGAGTCGAGGCTATGTGCGTTATGTTGACCCAAATGAGTTATGAATACTCAGAGAAAGTTCGGCCCGTTAGCCTCTTGCTACGGAGATATTGCATTTTTACAGTATTATTTAAAAATAAATGCCGTGATCCTCTTCAGAGGTATCAGAAAAACTGGTTTTCAAATTTCGATTTGAAGCTTTGAATAGAGACAGACCTTAATCAGAATAGTTTGTTGTGTATATTTTTGAAATTTTTTCATCTGCTTTTATCCTAAAATAATAGCATAAAATCTGCCAGTTTATAGAGACAAGCTATTCATAACTGTATTCTAGGATAAGAAAGGCGAAAAAATCTGAAATAGTCACAATCAACTATTCTCATTGAAGTCTGTCTCTACCTAAAGTTTCAAGTTAAAATTCGAAAATCAGTTTTTCTGGTGTCTCTAAGAGATCACAACATTTATTTAAAAATGTTACATAATGCGCATAGCCTCGGCTCAAAATCAAATCAACATAATTGATATCTGCTAATTTCTGTAAAAAAACCTCAAGTTTATAATCAAAAATAAAAAATCTTCAGATTGCAAGTTCTATCAAACGATATATAAATGAATAAGAAAAGAAATTTACTGCATTTTTTTTTGATTGTGTACATCTTACATATCAAGACTAAACTTAAACTACATCAATTAGAAATTAATATTTGAATAATTCGAATTTAAGAAATAAATTTTCTATAATATCATATATGCTAACCTGAGCAAAACTCGGATCATTTCGATCAATAGGTTTTGTATATTCATATGGATGTGTTTTTTCTGGATGATAACAAACAATATGATTTGTATCAGGTCCCATTGCAATACATGGATTTGGTAAATTTATACTAGCATCTGATGATGCAAATACTGATATAGTTGTTGAAATTCGTTGAGATAATAATCTTAGGTATGTTGTTCGATACATTTTTTTAAATATAAAATTATATCTGGAAAAATTCAATTAAACTATTGGATTTTTCTAATGTTTTTCTGAATAAAAATGAGATGTATCTAAGTTAAGACCAAGAATATATAAAAACAGACAAAGGAAAAAGAATGGAAATGGAAAAGAACATAATTTGAGATCCATACTCAACTACCACTTTAAGCTATTCTTAGGAAATTTCAATGTTGAAAAAGCCAAAAATAACAAAACAAATGAAATACGATATGTTTACATGTTAAAAACCGTGAAAATAAAAAATAAATAAAATGAATAACATGTTTCATATCGTTGACAAAATAAACACAAAAACAAAAAAAAGAAACGAAATTGACTAAAAATTCAAAACGAATTTTCATCACAAGTCTTTTTTATTTGTATCAGTTGTTGGTTTAACATATTTATCTTTAACTTCATTAATACGTTTAATAAATTCAGATTTTTCAATAAAATCAGCTGTTTCACCCCAATCACTTAAGATCTTTTTTAAATCTTTTACTTTTAATTTGTTTAAATCAACTGCATTAACATCAATTTGTTTTTCTAAAAATAAAAAGAAAATTAATTTTTTTTTCTTTTTTTATATTTTAAATATCATTACCATATTTAAGATCACATATTTGTGGATTTGTTTTTGCTAATCTTTCTCGACAAATTTTTTCAATTGGAATGCCCCATGAAAGTGGTTTAGATAAATCTCCAATAGCATAAGTTGCTGATGTTTCTAATGCACCAATATAATAACACTAAAGAAAATATTAATTAATAAAATAAAAATTATCAACAAAAATTAACACTTACTAATCGATGTTCTTTACTATCAACTTTAACTTTATGACAATATTTTTTAAATGCTTTTTCAATTTTTTCTGGATTTGCTTTTTCATCATCACTTAATGTTTCTGCAAATGTATTAATAGTTTTTATACATACTAAAAAAGAAAATAAAAATATTTTTCAATAAAATTAAATATTATAAAAAGAAAACTAACCTTCACAATATTGTTCATCAACAGCTTTTTTTGATTGAACTACTACTGTAAATGTAAATAAAACAACTAGAAAAAATATTCCATAGGATAATAATGATTGCATGTTTTTAATAAAATAATTGTATACAATTAATATATTGAATTGTATGCAGACTATATCAAATGAATATATGAGAAAAATGAGATGATGTGTTATTTGGTCGTGAGTGCGTGGCGTGGCGGGAATAAGCGCGACGAAAAAACGTTTACCGTTGTCAGACGATTATTTGGTTAAATAACTACCAATCAAAAAGTAACCTTTGTAAAAATGTCGCTAGATTAACTTATAAGTGCATATTTCAAAAATTTCAGATGTTTATTATTATCATTATTTTATTAAATAAAATGAAACTGTTTGAAGTATAGAAAAGATATATTATTGAATGTTTATAGATGTCGATTCTGGAATATTTATTGACTAAGAAGAAAAAAACATACTAATCGTTATTTAATATGTTATTCATACAAAATTCATATCTAATAGTATATAAGCACTATGATTATTATCAAATATTATTTAAAATTAAAAGTTTATATACAATTCAAAATTTTATCAAATTCAAATTGCTTTATTTATAATAATTGATAATCGACAAAAATTAAATTGTTTTACTAAGTTTATCTTAGATAATCAAAAAACTTTGTTGGAATATTTGATTAGATGATCAGCTGTTTTAAATATTTTATCATCATATTTGGATGTTTGTTAGGGAACACTATAACCTATAGAATGGCATAATATGATTAGTATATTGTTCAAATAGATCTATGAATTTTCTGCTTTTTCATCGCTTCTTTCCTAATCTTTCGTATTCTTCATAATATTCATATATCCTGCAAATAGCAGATTATCATTAATAAGCATATAACAATATTTATAATCATATGCAATTATTTTAGCTGATATTTGTTCATGGTTACCATCAATGTCTATCTTTATTAAAATACAACAATGGAAAATAATAGCTATTGTGTATAAATAAATATTCAATTAGGAAATATATAAGAACTGCGTAGCACCGATATTAAGATAGAATGAATGATTACTTCTAACTCTTAATAGTCGACGTTTCTTGAAATAGTTCTAATTGTAATGAGTCATGATCTCTGTATGACTTCATCTATAACAAATAATCAATACCTTTTGTTGTATTCAAAAAATAGAAAAGATAAAAAAACCTAAGATTCTATTCTGAATCTGAGAATAAAGAATTATAGAAGTTTCAGTTTACAAAAAATTTATTTTTTATATCTGATTACAGTTAATTACAAGAAAAAATAACGAATAACAATCACATGATTGATATCAAGATCTTGATCGATCGCGACGATGATGACGGTGATGATCATGATGATGACGATTATTATGATGAGAACGATGATCATAATGATCACGATTATCATGATGAGAACGATGATCATGATTGCGACGGTGATCATGATGATATTTTTCTTCGTGTTTATATTTTTTATTTGAAGATGATCGTGGTGGTGATCGAGATGGTGAACGTCGAGGTAAAGGTGGAGGTCGAGCTTTAAGTGCTTTAAGTTTTCGTTGTTTTCTATAATATTCCCATTTTTCTTTTGCTACACTTTGACTAAAATCTACATGTATACGTCGATCATCAATAAGTACATTATCCATTTTAAAATAAGCTTGTTCAGCATCTTCTTCATTTTCATATTCAATGAATGCATAACAAAGTGAATCACCAGTTTTTTTATCTCGTACAATTTCGCAACTAAGAATTTCACCAAATCGACTAAATATTATTTGTAAATCTTCATCAGTTGTAACTGGATTTAATTTACATACGAATAATACATTTTCTGGTGGTTTTATATCAGCCTAAGAATAGATAATATATAATGTAATATAGAAATAATAGAATATGATTTTGATAGATATTTCTATCTATACATACAAAGAAGAATGTTTGTCTATTCGCTATCCATTCAGTTCCTGCAATAGCTAGTGTCACTAAACTTTCCGTGGCACGATCCGAAGGTGAAGTGAGGGAAAAGATTTTCACAGTTTTCAAAATTCGGCAGAAATCTATTGAGCTTGAAACGTTATTGGAGCATCCATGACTCTAATGAGTGGATCATGTCAAATACAAGTAGAATCAGTGGTGGATCGAGGAAGAAAAAGAGTGTAGTCGCATCTTCCTTAGACAAAAAAGTTTCACTTTGTCTTGATATAATTGACAGTTTTTCTCTATCATCCCTACACGAGAGTAATTTTTTAAACGGTATCGTGCCTTGCCTCCACACCATCTCAGAAAACTTTCTAAATTCGTCCCTAAATCTAATATGTTCTTGTAATGATTGTTAATTAGATTTAATGATAAAATAAATCATATAACATACTTCTGGTAAATCTCCAATAAGTTCAAGAATTTGTGCTCTTGATTGTGCTTCTTTTTCTTCAATATAATCTTTTATTTCTTCATCTGTTTTTCCTTGTATTCGATCTTCTTCAAATAATTCATCAAATGCAATCATTGATGATTGAATACGTTCAATAGTTGGTGATGGTGAACGTTCAGGTATATCTAATGATGATGGTATTTCAAATGGATTTGATATAATAACTGTATGTATAATACGTATATCATGATATGGACGAAAATCATGTCCAACAACAGCTATATTTAATTTATCTAATACATCCCAACCATCAACAACTTCACCAAAAACTGTATGAATACCATCTAATGAATCAAGATCTGACGTTAATGTTATAAAAAATTGTGAACCATGTTGATTATTTGTATTATTAACCATTGATAATGTTCCACGTTTACGATGTTTAATTAATGGTTTTTTTTCAATATCAAAATATTTTGCTTGTTCACCATATAATTGTCTATAAATTGATTCTCCACCACGACCTGTTCCAGTTGGATCACCTGTTTGTGCAATAAAATTTGTTTGTATTGAATGAAATAAACAAAAATTATAATATTTTATTTCACATAAATATAAAAAATTTTTGCATGATACTGGTCGTTCATCATAATATAAATCAACTGTTATATCACCTAATGTTGTTTCAAGTATAACAGACATTTATCTTTGTCGATTTTTTTTTGTTTTATAAATCTGGAATAAATAAGAAATAAACAAAAAAAATGAGAATTTTTATTTTAATATGTACGTTCGTTTTTATTTTTTTATTAAACTTTTCTTTAGGATTTTATATTTTTTTTGGGTTCAATTTTTTGTTTTTGTTTGTTATATGTGCTACAAGCGTATTTATATACAGCAGTTGAAACCAAACAAAATATAGAGATAGAAAAAGAAAAAAAAACGAAAAGTAAATGAACAGTTTTAAGTAACAAGACACAAAAGGAAACGAGAAAGTTTTTTTTTTTTCTTTTTTTGTTCCTTAAAATGGAAAAAAAAACAAAAAACAAATGGAATAGAGAGACAAGAAGGGTTTAAACAAGTAAAGAAAAAAGAAGAAGCGAATACATCATCAAATAACAGAAATATAATGTATTATTTCAAAATGTTTTGTTTTGTTTTCCGTAATTAATTTATTGTATGATTAGATTCTGTTGTTTTTGGAGATGATTCATTAGTTATTTCATCTATTTGGTCAAGTTTTAAACGTTTTCGATCATTTCCAACATCTGAATCAGGTACAAAACCTGTATCTGATGAAGTTGAATCTAATACAGATCGTTTTAATTGTGAATTTGTATTTGTTTCAGATTTATCATCAATTGAACTTGTTTTAGATAATCGAGGACTTTGATTTGATGTTGTTACATGTTTTGGTAAAATTGTATTTAAATCTCGACGTCGAATATAACTATAAATTTATTTTAGAAAATAAAAAAACAAAAAACAAAATAAATTTATTTTCCTACCGAGCATCAAGATTAATATTTTCACGATTCATATTACTGTTAGCTGCAGCTTTGTAAACAACATTAAGAAATGTACGAATTTCTTCCGTTAAATCAAGTTGAACTTTATTAACATTTTTAAATTGTAAACCTACAACCCACATTCCACTAAATGTATTTGAAGAATTTGTTGTATTAGATGTTGATTGTTGTGATTGATTTGTAGATGAAGATTCTAAAAATAAATTTTATATCAAGTACTATTTCAAAAGTATTATAAAAGCTAAATTTTGATCTGGACATAATGTATGGGAGCTTCAAAATTTATTTTTCTGTCATAATAATCACAGCGAAATTCTTTTCGTTTACGGCGTGTAACTCAACACATAAGTTTTTTCAATCAGAATTTTTTTGTTCTGAATACTTAAAACGATTCCTCACATATAAACACGACGATTTTCGTTTTTTGATAAACAATGAAATTTTCGAAAATTCTCAAAATTACTTGTAAGATGAAGTCTTAGGTTCTTGATCATCCTCGATCGCAACTGACTCTGATCGTGTTTCGTCACGTTCCCGATTCCGAAGCTATTTATTTATGTTTGTATTACGGAACTCACATGGATAATCGATTCTTCGACAGCGTTACAAGACAAATCTATTTTGATCGAAACCAAACACAGCGACACATCTAATAAAACTCGAATGTTGCGTCCACAATATCTATTGATTGAGAGAATTACAACGATATATCGCACTTTGTATTATTGAAATCACACTGAATTTCGATTGGTTGCAAAGAAAGATGGTCACAACGATCTGTGTGGCACAAACTCATTGGCAACCTTAGGAATCGATATCCATGACATACGTCTCCAAGTAAATCAGTTAACACAAAGCTCGATTTGTATGTGACATAGGTCTCCCAGTAGAGTGTTGAGCTCAATACACATTTAATTCCTATTGATTTCAGGCTAGTCAGTAAGGTTTTAAGATGATTGAATCCTAATTCGATCTCATTACCTCTAAAAACTCCTACCTGACATTTAGTTAAAAACGTAAGTTTCATCAGCTGGTATCTTAGCAGCTGATTTCCTATAGGTAATCAGTCAACCAATCAGATTTCAAGACAAATGAATCCCAGATTTTAGCTCAGTACTCTGGAAAATCTTTAGGTACATGCCTTGTGTGAGGTCACAACGTGTTACTAAGCATTCTTCGGTTCAGTCGAATGCTGCAATCCGATTAGTTAGGTACAAAAGCGGACTTTTTGCAAGTGGAGGATCGATGATTTTTCGACAATATTAATCGTTAACTTCCTGCTGAATGAAAGGATAGACCCTGAAAATTTGGCCACATTTGCTCGTACTGTGTCCAGATTCATAAAGAACAGACAAATAAACTTTTTTTTTCATAAATATATAGACTTCTGCCGAACGATTCTTGACCTTCCTCTGACCTAGGGAAGTGCCATGGAGAGTTTAGTGACGCTAGCTATTACAGGGACTGAATGCATAGGGAACAGACAAACAGATATTCTTCTTCATATATATAGATTTTTTGTAGTAAAAATTTGGTGGAGCAGTCCAATCAGGAGCTGAAATGTTGAATTCACATGCTTTTTCTTTTTAGTGTTATATACTAATATAGAATATCTAAAATGACACAATTCTGATAGATGGTAGTTACTCTTTAACTATAAATTATTATACGTCGCTTTCCTTAATTTCTTTCTGCATTTTGAATATATATTTTTTTTCTATTAATTTTTTTGGATGACACTCTATGTCTTATATGAATCACAAGTAGCGTGGATCGAGGCGATCCACTAGGTCCCTTGACTGTAGGTTCGGACTAATACCGTGGCGACAAGTACATTCCTTTTAGTGATTAATATTATGACTAAAGCCTATGAGATAGGTCTCGATAATAATGAGTAACACCGATACATAGTAGTAGAGGACCCAAGGGTACCCTAAATATATAGTAGTTGAGGACCTATGGATACCTGCAATCTATAGTGCTTGAGAACCTGCCCGTTGTAAGCTACGTGAGCATGTGTGAGTCCTAGCAAAAATGTATTCTGATTGATCGAAAAAATTGACTAATCCGAGGGTATGCGGACAAACACATCGTCAGTTTTGGGATTGAGATCCTCACTACAGTAAAGGAAATGTCTACGACAACCTTTAATCTATCCAAACAACCCCATGTTTCACCCGTATAATAGTGGCAATATTGAGGCCCCATCATGCCATTTTGTATAATAGCCTGCCCAACTCCCTGTTTTTCCACTGTTATATTGGAACAACATCCTGGTGTTCGAGGCGAACGGTAGCATCTAGGGGTGCCTTCATAGTATAGCACTCCAAGACCTAGACGTACCTTCATGGTATAGAAGTTCAGAAACTACAGATGCCTTCATAGCATAGAACTTGAGGAGTTACAGGTACCTTCATAGTATACAGCTTTGAGACCTTTCGATATACCCATTGTATAAGGCTTGAGGAGCTACAGTTAAACTTACAGTATGGTACTTTAGGACCTATGAGTTCCTTTATAGAGTAGGACTTGAGGAGCCATGCTTACCTGCATAGTACAGCAGTTGATGACTTGAGGGTATCTCCCTAGTATAGGACTTCAGGACCTAAGAGTATTCCCATAGTATAGCAGTTGAGGATGTTTTTTTGACCTTTGACCCTGCGGACAAACACACAAACACACCGACAATTTCGGGATTTAGACACTGACCTACAGTCAAGGGAATAGGGCTTGAAGACGTATGGGTACCGTCAATATATAGCACAAGACATAGCGAGGTTTTAAGATTCTGTAGTGCTAGTGTTTTTTTGACCTTTGACCCTGCGGATAAACACACCGACAATTTCGGAATTTAGACCCTGACCTACAGTCAAGGGAATTTCTGCAAGTTAGAATTCAATTAGTTCATAATTTTGTATCGAAAAAGTCCTGACTCTGATGCATCAATAATACAAACATCGTACTGATGTACGTGTTGACCTTTGATATTGAGTACTAATGTCTGTATGGGAAAGGAGAACGAAAAAAACATCGAGTTTACTACGTTACATGCATACTTCAATATGTGAGTTTTGTAGAATTATCAGGAGAAAGATAAATATTGAATTTTAAATCTATTTTTAAGTAAATAAACAAAAGATTGATTATTACAAAAAAGAATTACTATGAAACAAAATGATAATATTAAGTTTGTAAAAAGAAAACATTATATCTCATATTCTTTCCAACTATCTATATTTTCTATGAAAACTTTCGTAATTTTTTCTTAATATAGATTTGTCTCTTGTATCACTCATTTGATTAATCAAAAATAATAAATATTTTTCTATACCTGGACTATCATGTCCATTCATTTCTTTTGATGTTCTATTTGTTTGTTGTTGATGGTCAAAAACATTCTCATCTGGTGTATATTTATCCAAACTAACATGTGCTATATCAATATATAAATTTTTTTCAAGATTTCCAATAAGTAAACGTATTTTAGCTTCAACTAAACCATTCCATTCAAGAAATTGATTTTGATCAGATGCAGATAATAATAATACAATATAATGCTTATAACGTTGAAAAAATGGTATACCAGTAAATAATTGTTTCCAATCAAGTTTTGATGTCATAATCTCATTAACAATTTCTAAACCACGTTTTATTTCTTGTACAATTATTTTTTGTGTTGATTGTGTTACATTATGTGTTGAATTTTGTTGTGGATAAGCTGGTGTTATTATTGGCATTAAATGATGACGATCAAATGGATTTGTTGTTGGATCCCAAACAGAAAATCCAAAATGTGCATCATTAACTGATTTAATTAAAACAGGTGTTGGCCATTCCCAATGTGAATAAACAAGAAAAAATTTATGAACTAATGTTGCAGCAACAGCATTTGGATATAATTGACATATACGTGCAACAAGTATAGCCCATGTAACACCACCAAAAAATCCTAATGCATTACTATAAAGACCATTTTTTTTTGCCCATAATTTAATTGCACGTAATGTTGATTTAAATGTTTCACGATTAGGTACTAAATCAAGAATTTCATCTGCAACACGACAACCATTTAAACTACGTACACAACGATGATCTAAATTATGTAAAAGTTTATCATTTTTTAAATCTAATGTATCAGGTATTGTTGTTGATGCTAAACGAGCAAATAACATATCAAGTTCAATACCATCAAATGTTAATTTAATAACAGGTACAAATGCTTCTTCAATTGCACGTAAATCACATACTTCAGGTTGACGACGTAAAAATTCAACAAATGTTGTAAAAAAATCTGTACGATCTATATGACGTGGTGCAATAAGAAGTGTATCAATATCACCACCTTAAACAAAACAAAACATAATTTTAATTATATATAAAAATATATCTTACCTTTTGCATGAACACCAAGTCGATATGACCCAAATGTATGTACACCTCCACCGGCATGTTCAGCAATTTCTGGTGAAACAGTTTTTGTTAATGATACATCATGTATCCATTGTCGTACAAGTGTATTTAATTTAGCCATAACATCAACACGATGTGATAATTCAGCATCTGATTCAAAATAATCATATGAACGTAATGTTTCTTCAAGATTTTCTGTTGCTATTCTATCTGATGGATCAGGTCCTTTTGTTGATATTGGTGGGGTTATTCCATATGTTTTTACAGATGTTTGACCATCATTATTTGTACTCATTGTTGTTGTCTGTCGAACAGTAACTAATGTTGACATGAATTATTTTTATTTTTTGTCGCCTGTTATACCTTAGAACGTAAAGGAAAATTTCAAAAAATATTTCTCTTTCAAAATGAAAGATATTATTAGTTAAATATCGTTTTAATATACAAAATCTATCTAAAAAAAATTAAAAATATTACAAATAATCGTAAGATATTACGACAGATAGACATAAATGGTTTCATTCATCATCATCATCCTCTAAATCTATAATATTATTTGTTATTTAATTGACCAATAAAAATAAATAATAAATCCCTCTATAATTTATTTTTTTTGTAACATACTAATGCATATTTATGATTAATTAATAAATATATTTAAAAAAATTAAATAAAATACTTCAAAATATATTTATCTTATTAAAGATATTTATTTTAACTAAAAGATTTTTTATTTAATATTAGTTAAACCTAAATAAAATAAATAAATGGGTTGTGTCAATATAGTTAGTTAGTTTGTTGAACATAAGAATATCCAGATGTTCATTTAATAAGATTGTTTGACAAAATTCTTGTGTTTTTTTTTCTTTATTCTTTCTAGATAATTGAAGAAAAATTATGCTCAAGTCAAATTATGTTTTGTATTTTCAAGAATTTTTATATATATATGGTTATAAAAATAAAAGATAATTACATTTTATATGATTTATTATTTGTAGAATTTAAGTGAAATTTATTTGTGATTTATATTACTTTCAATTAATATGTATTTTTAAGGTATGTTTATCAAAAAAAGGAAAAAAAAATAATGATTCATTTTTATTTTGTATTTTACATATACTTGAGCTATTTTATAGTCACTTGACAGACAAGAACAGTAACATCATCGATCATCTTTTTTTTTTTTTTATTTTGTTATTGTTGATGATGATGCAGGTGGTAGAGTGATAGCAGCTTGATATAGAAACCTCCTCTCTTATTTTTGTTTTTTATTTCAATTTTTGTACTATTAATACAAACTAAAAGAACGTCAAATGTGACACATGAGCATATGTTATTCATTTACATGTCTGTATTTACCTGTATAATAAAACAAAAAAAAATGAGAGAGGAAAAAAAATACTATTAAATAGAATAGATTGATTGTATGCTTTTTATGAATACTTGATGACTAAGTCCAGAAAGTGTGATACAAATATAAAAAGATTATTTTGTCAATATAACTGATAAAATAAGTATATACGTATAAATATTGTAAAAATGCGCAAGTTTAACCCGTTTCGATCCAAACTACATCATGAATCTTCTGATCGAGCAAAGACACCACCACCACCAACAACAAGATTAAAAGCGAATTCTAAATCATCTGCAAGTGTTAATAATATTAATAAAATACCTATTCAACCTATTAGTATCTCAGCGCCGATTATTGATCATGCTGACAAGATTGTGATTAATAATAAAGATCATCTGGACGAAAATCCTGATGAGAAACAGACAACAATTATAGAAAATGACAATACTGAAGAACAAATAGCTGTATTAGAAGAACCAGAAAAAATGTCTAATGAATATAACCATACAGATAATCAGGTAGATTAGAAAAAAAACTAAAGAATAAATTAGAAGTTATTATTATTTATTCTTTCTTAATTAATAGAAATACCAGAAGAAAAAATTTTCTTTTCTTCAATTTATCCATAGTCAATGTCTTTTGACATTTACATTGGATGTTCATTGAACTCAAGGATAATATTTATATATTCTTTAAGGAAAAGATAAACGAGAAAAATGTTAAACACTTCACTCCATAGAAATTGAGGTCATCTCTCTTAATATTACTTTTAGGATTCTATTTCATAATAGTATAGAGATGAAATGGTGCGAATATGTCGCCGGTGGCACACACGCACACACATACATATAGATAATTGATTGGCTTTTCTACCGCCTTGCATGCCTTATATCCTGCCGAGAGGAGAATAAAAAGAAGAAAAAAATTGCATGATGCACGTATGTTTCGGATAATCGTCTAATGCATCTGTTGTTTTTTTGTTGTTTTATCCAGAAGATTTTCTCATATGACAACAAAAAATTTATTGTATGCATATTTCTGTCATCATACTCATCGATCATTGAAATCTTTTTTTTCTTTTCTATTAAACTTAATCAATATTGATAAATAGAACAGGAGAGAAGAAAAATCAAAGACGAATAAATATATATATATATATATATTCGTTATATATCATCTTGTCTTTATTCAGCATGTCCTTCTTCATATCTTATATACATCAATCGATTCGATTGCACAAGATCTATCCTTCATGTTAAAATTATTACTAATAATATATATATACAATGACACTTCGTCATTTTCTACTTGTACATATGAACAAAACATATGCGAGTAATCATCAACATACACAAGTATATAATACTTTATAAATAGCAGAAGATGAGAATGACGACAAATACAATAAATTAGAGAAAAGAAAGAGAAAGGAACAAGAAGAAATATTTTCTAGACGATGATACCATCCTTGCATGTGTCGTTCGTTCTCTCTGATA
The DNA here is from genome assembly GCA_022393335.1 of Macrotrachela quadricornifera. NCBI lineage: Eukaryota > Metazoa > Rotifera > Eurotatoria > Philodinida > Philodinidae > Macrotrachela > Macrotrachela quadricornifera. The sequence goes on along the minus strand of JAJEKB010000381.1, from coordinate 392,961 downwards.
TTCTTCTTAGCATTCACACGTACATACACATACATACTTATATATTGTTCTCTATTGCATCAAGTGTAAAAAGAATAAAAGTACAACAAACTTAGTTTGGCAGCAAGATGTCGACAGGAAAAAAATTCCCTGTAGCTACATCTTCAAACTTAAAAAATACGACTAAGGTATAATGAAGATAAAGGATTTGTCAACACTGAACAATATAAATCAATATAATATAGATAAATAATAGAAATCTTTTGTTTCTTTTTCTTAGCCTATTCCATCATCTGTATCGACACCAAGTGATCAATCATCTTCATTGACAAAAAAGACTGAATCGACAACAATGGTGGGTAATAATCTTAAAGAAGATATTTTAACTAGTTGTAAAGCAACAGCAATGATTTATAATGATACACAAAAAAAATGGATACATTGTGCACCAAATGGTCCAGCAAAAATTCAATTATTATTTGCACCTGAAACTCAAACATATCGTATTGTTGGTCGACAAATACAAGATCATGAAGTTGTTTTAAATCATTCTATAAGTAAAGGTATTAAATATAATCAAGCAACAGCAACATTTCACCAATGGCGTGATCAATCATGTGTATATGGACTAAATTTTTCATCAAAACTTGAAGCACAAGAATTTGGTGCAACAATGATGAAAATTCTTGAAACTGTTAATGGTTCTACCAATTTATCTCCTCAGACAAATACTAATGGTAACGCAACACTTCCATCGTCGACGCTGAATAATAACAATAACAGTACAATGTCGTACAAACGTCAAACCAACCAACCAACTTCTTCGCTTCCTCCTACAGCGACGACAGTATCCATCAATTCCACATCTACTCCTTCCTCTATTGCTTCCGATACACAACAGCAACAGCATCAACAACAACAACATTCATCGTCGTCGTCTTACAATAATCAATTGCGTCCAAACTCAAACACAATAAGTTCTACACCAACTTCTACTAGTAATAATTTTTATAGTCAACCTCATCATCAACCAACTGAAGAAGACGAAACAAATTACGCACTTATTTCAGATTCATATTCATCGTACGGTGATAATTCGACAAATAAACATAACAATATCCCACAAGCTCCTCCATTGAATTTATCTATGTCGACTACAGGTAGTGCTCCACCACCACCACCACCACCTCCTCCTCCTCCACCACCACCACCACCACCGGCACCTGGATTACTTCTTTCTGCTACTAATGGAAATGGTAGTACAACTCCTGCACGAAAGACAAGTACAAGTGCTCCACCACCAATGGATTTAATGTCTGAAATGGCAGCTAAATTTGCTCAACGACGTAAACATGTTGAAGATAGTGAAAAAAATGAATCATCAAATTCGGTTAATACTAATAAAGCATCATCAAAAGTTGCACCATCAACATTATCAACAACATCATCAACTGCACCAGTTCCAACATCACCACGTGTTGCTCGTAAAACAACTGAATCTCATTCAACAACACAATTTACAGCAAATGATCTAGAGAAATTAAAATCTGATATACTCAGTGAAATACGTAAAGATATTGAAAAAGCTAAACAAGAAATTCTTACTGCTATTCTTGACCGTCAAAAACCTCTCAGAAAATAAATCACATAATTACATTCAAAAACAAATTTTTTGTTTTTTTCTTACATTGCTATTTTTCTATTATATATTATTCTTGTTTATGTCTGTGTTGATGTATATGTATGTCATATCTCTTTTTTTTCTCTTATTAGTTTTCTCTAATTGTTTTTCATATGTATAAGTATTTGGATAAAAAAAATCAATCGAATATCAAAAATATCTAATCTGACAATATACTGTAATACTGATGAATAAATATTCTTTTTTCTTCTTTTTTTATTTGCTTCTATAAATGTGTTGTTTTGTTTTATACAAAAAAATAATAATAATAATACTATGGAATAAAGAATGTGCTATGACTTAAAAAGAAATCTTGTTTTTTTTTCTCTGCCAGATATTTCATTTCTTACTCTTCTATGTCATTATTCGAGCAGCTTATGTTTTTCTATTTCTTTTATTTATTGATATTATTAACAAAATAAACTGTTCTTATTTTCTATTATTATCTCAATAATTATATTTGTTTTGTTCTTTTTCTTCTTCTTCTTCTTCTTTTCCTTTTTTTCTGGTATTTAATACGACATTGTTTTTTTTGTTGTGTATGTTAAGACTTTCTTGTTTTTTTAATTATACGTCTTTTGTGTAACATGTTCTTATCTGTGAAAACACAACTATATACATATAAAATGAATACATTTATATTATGATCTTTTTTTTTTCCTAACATTAATTCAATTTTAGAATAGAATAATTCTAATGGAAATAGCGATGAATACTCAACGAAAAGCATCACCACGTTCTCTTCAATTTCAACGTATGGAACGTATTGTTAAAGCCATGCAACATCCAACAGCAGGTGTACCTGTTCGTAGTCAAAAATTATTTCTTACAACTGTACCAAATGCATTTACGGGTAATGATGTATCAGAATGGATTATGCAAAAATTAGATGTTAAAGATTCTGGTAAAGAAATTTCTTTCTTAATTATTTTAAAAAAAAATGTATTTTTATATAGCTGAAGCTCTTCATCTTGCTTCATTATTATGTTATTATGGTTATTTTTTTCATGTAACAACAAATGGAGCTGTACAAATTAAAGAAGATAATGAATTATTTCGTTTTCAAGCACCATATTTTTGGGTTTCTACAAATTGGACTACAGGCAATGTTGAATATGGTTTGTTAATAAAAAGAAAATCGTTCATTTTTTTTTTCTATTTATTATTAATATATATTAATTTAGCTATTTATTTACTAAAACGAACATTAAGAAATCGTCAACGACATGGTCTTGAAGAATATGAAATGGTTTGTTTATTATTAATTATAAAATAATTATCAATTGTGATAATATTTTTAGCATGCATTAAATGATCTTAAAAAAAAATTAATTCATCAATGGGATTTTATTACAATGCAAGCTGAAGCTCAATTTCGGTATAGAAAAATTCGTTTATTATTTTTTTTTAAATACTTATATATCTCTTATTTATCTAGTGTACTTAAAGATCGTAAAAAAACTGACAAAACAATTATCGATAGTCAAGAACGAGCTTTTTGGCGTGTTATGCGTCCGTCTGTAAGTTTTTAAATTAATCGATTTTTTTAAAATATTTAATAATAAATTTCATAGCCTGATGAAGCATCAGTTCTTGAAATGGATATTCGAAATGATTTATATACATATCGTCCAATGAGACGTGATGAAGTATTAAAACATCGTGTAAGTTAAATGATTAAATCATTTTTCTTCTAGATTTTATAAATAAAATTTAAAAGTGAATAAAAATAATTGAAATAAAAATTTTTTCAGCTTGAATACCTTCAACAGGCATTGACCAATCGAGTACGCACAAAATCATCACAAACACATCAAAGGTTTTTCTTTTCTCCTTTATATATATATATGTGTATATCCCCTGCCAACCGATCGATGTTGCCTCTTATATATATATATATATTTTCTTTTTTCAATGTTGAAACCCTATTTGCTTTATGTCATTTATAAATTTATTTCAATTTATTTTTAAAAACAAAACAAAAATATTATTTGAAATTTAATTATAATTTTATTTATTTATTTAGTTTATGTGCATTCTTTGAAGTGTTCAGTGATTATGATCCATTTTTGGGACATTGTTTACCATCAAATCCATGGTTAACATCAGATACAGATCGTTGGGATCTTATTCAACCTTTGTATGTATATAGTTTTATTTTTGTTTATATATATATATTAAAATAAATATTTAATTATTAGAGTTGATAATCCAACACAATTACGTGTTCGTCGTTGGTCATTTAATTGTAAAGAACTTCTTTCTGATCCAACTGGTGTTCGAGAATTTATGAAATTTTGTAAAGCTGATTTTTCAACAGAAAGTTTAAATTTTTATTTACATGTACAAGAAATACGTAATTGTCCATTATCACAAATAAAACAAAAAGCTGATGATGTCTATAAGTTTGTTTTACATAAAATAAAAAAAAGATATTTTGTTTTTTTTCTTTAGAGAACATTTAGCAGCAAATGCACCACAAGAAGTTAATATTAATGATACAATAAGAACAAAAATTATTAAACAACTTGATAATCCTACTCGGTAAAAAAAGGAAATTTAAAATTTACAAAAAAAAAAAAAATTTATTATTTTATTTTATTAGTGAAATATTTTTGGAAGCTGAAAAACATATTATTGAATTAATGAAAAAAAATAGTTATCCACGTTTTATACAATCTGAAAATTATCGTAATCTTTTACAAAATGCACCTAATCCTTTACCAAAGAAAGCGTAAGATAAATTTAATATTACAAAAAAAATAAAATATTAATTGTCTTTTTATTTAAGTGGTATATTTCATTTTGTTAAAGATAATTATTTTCGTACATCATCAAGTAGTAGTGATGATGAATATGATTCGGATGATTCAGCTCGTAAAGGTGATAATAATACTGGTGGAAATATTCCAAATAAATCTCAACCACTTGTTGGAACATTAGTAAATACAGCAGCTATTACAACTGCTGTTGTTGCATCAACTTCAGCAGCTATTCAACCATCAAATAATAATGTTAAAAGGTAAATATATTAATTTATTTAAAAAACAAAAGAAAATTTTTTTAACATTTTTTTTAGACCTTCTCTACGTACTCAAACGATAATGAAATAAATCTTTAATTAACTAATGAATATAATTGATGTTTACTGGTTTTTGCTTTTTTTCTTCTTGATTTCCATATATAAATGCATTTGTTTTTTCCAATTATTGTCTAATGCTCATATTTATATTACATCTTTTTGATGAAATTTAAAACATTATTCTTTATTATTAAGCTGAAAAATCATATTTTTATTTTTTATGTTGTCTTTCATTAAATTTTGTGCGTAAATCTATTGTGCCTTTTCATTCTTTATTTTTTCTTGCGTTTTATCATACGAAAAAACACAAAAAAAATAATCTAAATAAAAACTTTATAATATTTTTTACTTTAGATGAAAAATATAAATAATATTTTACCATCTTCTCCAACAACTATTATTATTCAACCACAAATATCAGATATTAATTTAAACTCAAATAAATTTATTTTTCGTCTTGGTTGGATATCATTTATACTTGGTGTTTGTGCTTTTTTTATACATTATATTATATTAAATCGTTTAGGAAATTTTTCACCAATTAATGCTGGAATTATCTCAGGTTTTTTTCTTATAATTGCGGGTTTATCATCAGTTATTGCTGCTTATAAAGAAATATCATATCGATATTTTATTCATGCTCAAATTTGGTCATTTATT
>JAJEKB010000381.1:237981-367559 GCA_022393335.1 Macrotrachela quadricornifera | reverse complement strand
TTATTGGGAGAAATTTTTCTCAATTTAAAAAATTTTTTCGCGCCATTTATTTTTTTAGATTGAATTCATACGCGCATTTAATTATCTTTAAAAAATAATTATGTCCGAAGTTTCAGGTGAAAATCAACAAACATCGGCTAATACTGGTAGTGAATCAGGTGATAAAAATGTAGTTAGTACAACTACACCATCGGAACAAATGGAAGCTCAACCAGCTACTGAATCAGGTGAACAACAATCGAATGACAAACAAGCTTCAACAACTGATACAACAAAGGAAAATAATACAAATTCTCAACAACAATCAGGTGAAAAGACAAAAGCTGACTTATCAACATTGCCAACTCGGGCTTATCTTGATCAAACGGTTGTACCAATTCTTCTTCAAGCAATGTCTCAACTTGCTAAAGAACGGCCCGCTAAACCAATTAGTTTTCTAGCCGAATACTTACTTAATCATAAAGAAAAATATAATGAATAAAAAAAAAAAGGAGAAACACCAATATCATATTCAACACATTTTCTTTTCTTTCTATCTCTCTTTCTTTTTTCACTGTCAATCGAACGATTTTTATGATTATTCATTAACTATCTCTGTCTTTTTCTTTTTCCTTTTTCTTCTTCTTTTTTTGTTTCTTTGTCTTTATTTGTTGTGTTTAAAAAACATTTGTCGTCTATTATTGTTGATTGTGGTCTTGTTTAAAAGAAGAGAGAATAAAATAAATTGAAAAGAAAAAAAAGTACAAGAAGAGAAATCAATGCTTCGGTAAATAAATACCTGAATAAATTTTAAAACATTTTATAATATATTTATTGCGTGTATCTTAATTATTATTAATATTGAAAAATTTTATTAAAGAGAATGAATCTATCGGAAACATATGATTTACGAAGTTTCCGGTTTTGAAAAGACAGATAATTTATCAAAATTAAAAATGTTTTAACATAGAATGAATACTTATAAAAATAAAATAAAAGTATGCATTTACATTTCTCAAGGTTATATAGATCTTTATCAAAAAGAATATAACTACTATTTAATCATACAAAATATCGTTGTTGAATAAAAATTCACTAGATCTGAAATAAGAAAAAAACAAATTATATAATCTTATAGATTAATCCAATAGAATAAAAGTAATAGCTACAATACGAAAACTTTCATTTATTCTCTCACATTCACAATACTTTTTCATAAAATTCAATTTATATTTATCGAACAAATTTAAATAATTATTTCTATTAAGTTAGATCATTCAAACAGAACAAATACAAACACAAATATTAATAAATGAAAAATACATTGATAAAAAGATTAACTGAGTATTTATTTGAACAGATAGAAAGAACAAATAAAATGACAATACAAACTGTACAAAGATTTAACGATTTTATACATATGTATGAAGGAAAGATAAAGTGTTGATGTAATAATTAGAAAAGAAAAGAAAAAAAAAAAAGAAATGATATTATCGGGAAATTTAGTTGATCTTCAAAAGATATACAACGCAACAAATACATCGAGGACGGAATGAATTTAATAAAAAAAGAAGAAGATAAAACCATTTCACAATATTATATAATATTATCATGTTTATTATTTATTTTTTATGGACTGTCTCGATCGATATTTTGTTGTTGTATTAGTTGCATTTCAAGACGTTTTAATGTACTTGAATGATTTTGATCCATTTGAGCTATTTTCGTTGAATGTTGTTGTTGTAATGCAAGAATAAATTTAATTAAATCTTAATAAAAACAAAATAATTTTAAATTATAAAAAAAAAATGATATATCTTTTTACCATCTTTTGATGATGATTGAAGATCATCAGATAATAATTGTAAATGAATATCATTATCTGTATCATCTGATGGATATTTATTATTAAAATTAAATGTTGTATTTAATGTAGATATTGAATGTGAATATGAATCACCACTATGATTTAATTCATTTATTGATGATGATGTTAGAAAACCATTTGATGGTCCTGATGTCCAGGGAGATGATGGACATGTTGCAGGTGATAAAAATTTTGTATTTGAACGAGAACTAATATTAATAAATATTTATATATATGAAAAATAAAAAAAAAACCTATGTATTACCTAGATGATGAATCAACATTTTCATGATCTAATAATGAACGACTTGTTGTAGATTTATCAAATCGAGGACTATTAGTCTGTAAATATAATAAAAAAAATAAGATTTATTTCAAATAAATAAGAAAAGAAAATATACTTTTGATGATGATGATGAAAAAAATGATGTCATTCTTGTTGTATTATTATTATTATTATTTCCATTTGTTGTTCCATGACCATTTGTTGTTATTGATTCACGTGATATACTTCGTCGTAAATCCATTGTCATTGAACGTGTTTTAGATCTTGAATCATTTGTATTATTTGATGGTGGTGTTGTTATTATAATTGTTGTTGCTGGTGGTGATGTTTTACTATTATCAGTACTTGTTGAATTTTGTACACGTAATTTTGGTGCTATAAGACGACGTCGTACAGAACCAAGTAATGAACTATCTGTATGACGATCGGATGTTTTTGTTGAAGAAGAATTATTATTATGTATTTCTTCTTTTTGTTGTTGTTCAATATCACATTCATGTTTATATTGACTATGATGTAAAATAAAATCCATTAATAAACGATTATTATCATGTAATGTACGATATAAATTTTCAAATAAACTCATTTTTGTACGTTCCTATTTTAAAAGAAAATTCACAAAAAAAAAAACATTTTTATTATTTCGTCTTCTTTTATTTTATTTTACTTGATATTTTTGAATTGTATTTGCACGACATGAAGCCATTTCAGCATTAATTAATTTTGTTAATAACCATTGTTTAAATATATAATCACATTTAAATATTGTTGAATGATTAATATATGGTCCAAATGATGGTACACTATCACGATGAATAACTGAAACTTTAAATTGTGTACCATTATTATCTAATGGTGTAATTATAATATAAACATGTAAAAATTGTGATGCTATACATTCAGGATTAAATATTGTTTCAGTTTCTTGAAATATAATTGCAACAATATCATTTCCAATATGACGTTTACGTTCAAGTTGTTGTCGTTCACTTTTTGAATGTGGTAATAATGTACTAACATGAAACATTATTTCGTGATCATGAAATTGTTCATAAATTGATTCTGTTCCTGTTTGATCAGATTTAACATCAAGACCACCACGAAATCTAAAATAAATATATTAAGATTTTTTTTTTAATTAATTTATATTTTTACCCTCGAAAATCTTTTAGTTTAACACGTGTACCAATTAAATCAAGAAATTTATCCATTGCTATAGAATGTGTTTCATTACTAAATATATCTTCTTCAGTTAATTGATTTTCATGTTGATATATTATACCAAATTTATGTTGATTTGATACATGGAATTCATCATATTTTAGTAATAATTCATGTGTCTAAAGAATAAAAAATAAATAGATTTCAAAGTTTTTTTTTTGTTTTGTGTTTTAATTTACTCCATCACACAATACTGGATCAAAATATTCTATATCTGTAATAGAACATTGTTCACATATTCGACGTAAAAGATCAATTGGTGGTAATGATGAATGTATATCAAATATTGATTCAATAAATGTTCGTTGTCGTGTTCTAAAAAAAAATTATTATTATTATTTTTATTATTGATAAAAATTTTATTTGTTAATATATACCTAACAATTGACATTAAAGATCGTTGTTTATTTTGATCAGTAGAATATTTATATGAAATAATAAGAGGCCCATGACTTTCACTAATACCATACCAATTAAAATGTTCCTAAAAGAGAAAAAATACAATATTAATAATGATTAAGATTATTTTAAATATATATATATACTGTTGTTTCAAAATGTTGACGATATATTAATGGTTTATCATCAATTTCAAGTTGTGGTAAACATTCATCAAAACTAGTAGCACTATTTGTATGAACTGGTATTGAACTTTCATAACACCATGTATATTCATTTGTTGGTTTACTATATGGAATAGTTGTATGACTTCCAGTAAAAACTGTTCGTTGTGATGATGGAGATTCAACCATACCAGCTGTACCAACATTAGATGATGATTCAAGTAATCCCTATATAGTTCATATTAAATAAACAAAATGTATTATTTATTTAATTTTTATTTACTAATCGATCAACTGTAGCAGCTGGTGCAGTAGAAATACGCTATAAAAGAAAAAAAAAAGAAGTTATTATAATTTAATGAAATTTATCGAATATATATGTCATCAAGTATTAAAAGCTATTAGTTTATTAAAGCACATACGAGATAATTGTTACTACGAATATGGAATAATGGTGATAAATTAATCAATCGGGAAGTAAATACTGGCGATAGTTCTGATAACTTTTCATCTGAATTCGTATTTAAACGAATTTCAGCTGTTAATGCACGTTCTCGTCGACGCATGTCAATCAATGTTCGGAATAATATTTAATGTCAAAGAGAAAAAAAAAGCGTATTAGGATGAAGATCGATTCGTATGGAATAAGTTTGTTATTATTATTATTATTATTACTATTCGGCACAATAATAAACAACTATCGACGACAGTCAAGAGACAAAAGAGAAGAAAAAAATCTTCGTTCTCTTTCTCTCTATTTCTAGTGCAGAAGAGAAGGGCGGTGCAATGCGTGTTCTAGAGATGTGCGTCGCCTGTCTGATAGTGAAAAATATGTGCTCTTCTTCTTTTTCTTCTTCATCCAATACTAGAACATTTCTATCTTTCTCATCTCGTGTTTTTGTTCATTATCATCAGCTTCTTCTTCTTCGTCTTCTTTCATTTTTTTTTTCGGTTCTCTTTCCCATTTCCTTTTCTCGTTTATATGACAGCAGCGACAACAACAAACAGACATAATCAGCAATAGACAAAGACAAGAGAGATGAAAGAAAAAGAAAAATGAAAAGAACTATAACATGGTAACATCTCGTTCCCATCAATTTGACTATGGCGCAATCATATTGGCAACATATGAGCGAAAGCTGACAAATGTAGAACATTCTTCCACTTAAAAAAACTAATATGATGATGTAATCAGTACTATTTCATGATGGGAAAACGACCAATTAATCTAACAAATGGCATTATAAAAGCAGGAAATATTAGTTCGAATATAAATATAGTTTTTTCATGCATACCTGAAAAAAGCTGAATACGCTATATTTACGTGACTATAGAAAATAAAAAAAGTTCTTTTTTTATTTTTGTTTTTTTCTCTTAAATTTCTTATGAATAATAATGAATTCAAAACAAAGAATAAAAAATTTAAATTTATAATACATACTCGAGTTTCTTCTGTTGTTAGTTGTGTTGTATTATTAACACTGATTGAATCCGATGCAGTACCCATTAAATTAACTAAACTTGTACTAATCTAATTAAAACAAAAAAAAAATAAAAATAATATTTATTAATAACAGTAAATAATTTTTCTCTATTTTGTATTTCACAACCATTTAAAAAAAAGAAAAACCTACGGTTTCTGCCAGGTAGAGCGTTGGTTTAACCAGTTGAGAGACAACAAAACTCATCTCTGTTTTCTTTCGGTATGAATTCAATTTGACACGTAAGTGAGATTAGAAAGTAATAGGCTCTATCTATATATGCGTGTATACGAGCAAGAAAGAAAGATAGACAGAAAGAAAAAAAATAAACGAAATATTGATATGCTTGATCTGATACGTTGTAGTATACATACCGATCATGAAACTGCTCAAATAATATTTTAGTCAGTCACATACTATCAATATAAAGAAAGAGAGCATTTATCTGTCTCGATATATGCTACATGTATATGTTGATCATATTCGAATCGAAATATAAATAAATGACAGAATGAAAAATAAATCAATGAAAGTACGCGAGAAAAAGAAAATGAAAAAGATAATAATAAAGCACTCATATAGAATAGAATATAATGATTGCGTGTTATATGTACTCTTCTTCTCACCTCTTTATTAGGTAAAATACGTGTAGAAGCCAATGATGATGATAATGTATCATCGATTGTAGGAGATGATATTTGTGATAAAGAATTATTAAAAACAGATGGATTTGATATTGTTGATGACATTTGAACACTGTTCTTCTTATCTAATGGTTTACGTGGTGGTAAAGCAGGTGGAATATCTTGACTTGGAGATTGTATTATTGATCCAATAGGACGATTATGTTGTTTATGTGATGCTGGAGATTTTGAAGGTAATAAAAGTGTTTTTGGTGAATGTCGATGTTCCTCATCAACTGTAACAGTTGTTTCAGCGATTGATGGACCATGTTTAACAGGAGCTGAATTACGACCGGGTTTACGTCTAAATTAAATGAAAAAAAAAAATATTATTATTTCTATTTTAAAAAAATTATTTTTTTTTTCTATCTAATATAACTATTTTTATCAAGAAAATTACACATGCAAAGTATTGAATAATTAAATGTAGTAACAAAAATAGAGAAGTTTTTCAATTATTGAAAATTTTTTTTAATGGTTTAGTTGATTGATTATGTTTATATTCATAATCGAACTAATCTAAATCAATACATAATCAAGTTTGTTAAATGTCGCATTTTTAATATTGTCTCACAATCGACTGAACTTTTAAGAGGATTGACATAATGCTTTTTTTGTTATGTTTGAAATAAAACAAGTATCACTATTGAGCTTAGCACGGATTCAAAATATACTATATTGATCTTTTCTTTATAATATGTAAATATCAATTATGAGATTTTTAGAAAAATATAATTAAAAAAAAAGTCTCAAATTATTACTGTTATTTATTTTAATTAACACAATATTTTTCTATTCAATAATACAAAATAAACCTATATATCTTATTTAATAAAAATGAAAGATTTCAAGTGTTGCTAATAATTAATTTTATATCATGTCTCAAGTATACGTCAAATATCACGAAAGAGAAACCTAATAATACATATTTATCAATATATATGTAGGTAGATAGATTGATTTATTATTTCTTTCTCTCATTTAATAGTCTATCAAACACGTTCTCTATTGTTTGTTTTCTTGATGATGATAATAATTATCATCATTATATATTCTTTCATTTCTTTTTTTGTATATTTATATACCTGAAGTTGAAAGACGATAAAAATTGCATTTTCGATGGATGATGTGGGTTGATCAATAAATAAAAAAATCTGAATACATGTAGACACGTTAAAATCTCGTCAATATTATCACTAATATTATTATTTTTCTTCTTTCTCGCCTACGAGAAACGTTCGTCTAGAATTACTATAGGTATTTCTTCTCTTCGACACCCTTCACAAACGCTAAAGATACGATCGATGAGAAATTAAAAATCACTTTGTGTTTTTTTTCTCTTCTTCTTCCACAATTGCTATGCAAAGAAAGAAGCAAAAAAAAAAAAAAACGAGAAATCGAGCAACAGATGTTAAGATACACAATTGTATGTGAACTCGTTATCATACCTGAATAACAACATCTGTCTCCGAAGAGATCAAAACTTAATCAACATACAATACAAATACAGGAGAAAAAAATATAATAATTCTTCATTAATTTAAGAAAACAAAAATCAAATATCATTTTTGAATATAAGAAAAGAAGTACATACCTTCGACGAAATGAATTTAACATTGTTATTATTGTATATTGATTAAAGTAAAAAAGTTAATGTCCCTATATACTCGTACTTTCTTTTTCTCATATAAAAAAATATAATCGGTCATAAATGTTCGTCTTCCTGTTTTTTTCATGTACTATGATTTGTCATCATTGTATATATGATGATTCAAAATAACTGTTGCCAAAGCGGGGGTAGATACAAAAGTGCAAACGAATGACGAACAAAAATAAAGTAGTTGATGTATATGTATATATGTGAGTGCCAATGCCACTTTTACTCTCCTTGTCTCTCTCTTCTTTCTTACTTCTTAAAATATCGTTGACCGACAATGTTCTCGTCTCGATTTTTTTGTTCGAAGCAAAAAAAAAATGAGTAAGGAGAAAGCACGACGACAACAGGTCAATACATATGAATATGTGCTTTCTTTTATCGTTTCTCTCGTTATTGAATTTTTTTTTTTGTTAGTTCTCTTTTCTCGCGTCTCGGTGATAATTCAAGGAGGTACCACTATACCTGTACTGTATATGACTATTATTGTCGCCCGTTGAAGGCAGAAGAAAAAAAGAAAAAAGAAAAAGAATCAACGATAAACTTAACATTTCGTTCAGAACATATGAACGAAAGACAGAAATGAACTCTGTTATAATCATCGATTATTTTGCCAATTATTGTAAAACTAATATGTGTCTTCAATGCATAAGCCAACTGTATGCACCATATGAGATGACCTCTAATTATATTTGACGCAAGTTAGTTACTATATATTATGCGCATATTAATCGTAATATACAGTAAGATGTTATAGTCATATTATACGCAATTAAATTACTTCTTATAAAGGTCATAAAACAATCAGTTCGTGTTTTAGGACTTTTCTGGTTTAATGCAATGAGTTTTATTTTTTAAAATACTTACTCTTCATTCATTTTGGCTGTTGTTAATTATGTATTAGATATTTCTTCGTTCAAATATCGTTATTTTATAATATTTACTTATATATTTAGTATGCAAAAAAAAAATAATAAGAATAAACACAGTAGTGAGAAAATCAAGTATACTAGAACTATCGTCTCTCCTTACACCGTTACATTATATGCGACAAAATTGGAAATGTTTGCTAGTAGAAAAAAATAGTTGATAGAAGAAAAAGAATTCACGGTGGAAAACGTATCCACAACTCTTTTTTCTCGTTCTCAGACCCAAATAAGGAAATAAAACTGATTAAAACCAGCGAATCACTTGTGAGTGCTACATTTATGAATATGATCAACTAAGTCAAATCTACTGACACATTCTCAAGAAAAATCATAGAAGTAGAAGAAAAGATGTTATACATTCATAAAACTTTAAAGAAAGCATTGTGCAATTATTGATTTATTAAATATTTTTTTAGGATAGCTCGAGAAAATCCTCTTCTTTTTAATATAATACAACGGTAAATAAAGAAATAAGTTCTAATATTTCTTTACCTTGCTGAAGCACATGATGTTAAATGACGTATAGAATGTCTAAAACTGGAAGATATTGAACGAGTATTTTTAGTTGATGATTGATTTTGTACATATGGTCTTTGATCATTACTATCATCACTGCGAATATGTTTTACCGGTTTATAATGTTTATATTCACTGTCGTTTTTAAAAAACTCATGCGTAGTATGTGATGCTTGCATGGTTTTGTTTTTTTTTGTCTTGTTGATGGAATGTTCACTCTTCAGATTAATGTAATCATCTTGAAGAAAAATAAAAAATAAAATAAAATCAGGATTAAGAAAAACAAGGACGGGTCAGTTCACGGTCATTCATCATCAAAAAGAGAAGAAAAAAAGCGAAATACGAACGATAAAGACACACAGAGAAAGAAGGAGAGAAAAGAGATGTACAACGTCCTCAATATATATACCAACCAGTAGGGGACACTTCATTCATTAAACTTGAATATTGTATTTACTCGACGTGTGCTTTAACACATAAAAGCTTACCTTCATCATTGAGTATGCATCTTAATGGTAGATGAGACAAGGTATGAGTCACATAAGATGAATAAGAAGAGAAGAAATAATAGTGTCACCTTATTTAAATCGCTGTTGAAATAGAATATTAAAGGTCATTTTATTTGCGAGATAAAGACGTTACTACTACTACTACTGCTGTCAAGACATTTATTCAGCAGAAAGCTTTTTTGTAAAAAAAAAAAAAAAGGAAAAGAAAAGAAAAGAGATGGGCTTTTTTTATCATTTTCTATTTAAAAGAAATGCGTAATAGAGAAGAACGGCTGTGCAGCGAATGCAATTCAACGTGCTATCATTTAACTAAAAAATAGACACTAATATAAAAAAACGAACGAAACAATGTATGTATGTATGTATATATGCATATATCCACGAAAAAGAAACGAAAAAAAAAACACGAAGAGAACATACTAAATTGACAACGACTTGTCATTGATGCTTGTCGCATAGCTTATTATTTTCGTGTGATACAGTCACGTGTATCAGATGTCTATTATTTTATATAAGTATTCAACTTCCTCATAATTACTCACTTTATATCCCTGTAGATATACATAACGATTGGTGACTTTCTCTTGGGTTTTCTTCTTCGTGTCGTTTTTTTTTACAAGATAAGATCGTCTCATACATCTTTCTACCATGTCGAAAAGATAATAATGATGGTTTGACAGTCGACTATATAGAGTAGGACACATACAATAACCGCTCACACAAATTACACCATGCACGATCGAACTAATGAACTTACACACATTAGTAAGCAAGAGAGGAAAACAGCATGTAGGTTTTTTTTCTCTTGTAAGTATAGGCGTTGAATAACATAAAAAAAATACAATATTTGCTTGAATAAGTCTTAAAACTATTCAATGTCGTTTTTATATGTTTGTTTTAAATTCTTATGGATTCAACAAAAATTATCATAGTTTATAAATCAATTATTTTTATATTCTCAAGTTTTTTAAAATCAATAAAATGGTTTTTAATTTTAAATAATTATTTAGATTTATATAGTTCCATAACCATACGAATGAATTTATGATAAAGAAAATGATGGATATAGTTTCATTTTTGAGATTAGATGTTTTTTTTCATATGTTCAATAATCTAGGAAATTATGGACAAAAGAAAACGAGAAACTATGACTGATTTTTCAAGAAAATATCTGTTAAAACTTGTTTATTACAATAATCATATTGCAAAATGACATTTGATGGGAGTGAAGAAAAATAAAATCTATAATAAGACAGAATGCAAAATAAATAACCGATTTAACTAAAATTCTGTAATTTCAGAAAGTGTGTCTTAAATATAATGCAACTTCTTTTATAAACAGAATAACAATATTAATTAATAAGCAATTAGAGAAGAGAAGTCATACTTGTCTTTTTTTTACCAGTTAACAGTGAATCATATGACTACATATCATCAATAATGATATAACTTGGGTAATTTTCAAATTTATATTCAACATTGAAAATAACATAAGCTGTCATATCTCTTGAGATTACCGAAATTTAATTCTTTGCTGTAGAGGAGACTTATATGCAATGAAGAGAAAATTTCAATTAGATAATGAAAGACAAAATTATTCTAAATCAATGACATATAAAATATGTTCTACGAATATCAAAGATCGATATAAATGATATTTCTTTTTCGCACATAATAAACGCAATAGAAGCTAGAGTTCGATTGCCAGATGATAAAAACATATACAAGTTTTTATTGACCGTTTATTAATGTTAAATTTTGATAATAAAACTAAGCAAAATTTATAATATATATATATAGAAGAGTACATCGTCAGACCTACTTTGTTCCGTCTTTTTGCCATTTTATGTGTTTGCTTTGCAATAAATTTGATTATGTTTTAAATGACGACAAGTTTATTAAAGTGAAAGAAGCTTTTCAAAAAAGACTTTGTTTATGGTTCATGTTTTTAACATTCATCAAGTTAAATAATGTTAGATTAAAAAAAGAATTTTAACATAAAAATGAATAGAGACAGACTTGCCTTAAAGATTTCTAAGATATTATAAAACTTTCTTTTCATTCAAGTCACGCCTTTAGTTTTATCTACGTCTAATCACATCCATAAAATAACATTAATAATACTGAACTATTAGTTTAAAGAAACAATGCAATAGTAAATAAATAAAGATAATTCAATCGATACTCAAATATATATTTATCGTTTGTTCGTGAAAATTTAATATTACTATTGGGTTATATTTTAACGATGAGCAATTAATATTTCAGTGAATTTTTTAAACAAATACAATTGCAGCAAGATTGACCAATTAGTTCATTATTATTCTAGACGATTTAAATTTTCTAATGGCTCGATTTTGTGTCAAATTCGTTAAGCTTGAAAACGTTTATTTTTATCTATCTTATTTATTTAGAAAGAATAAATTTTACAAAAATCATAAAGACTTTGAAATGTATGTAGTAAGAGATAATGCATTCATTTTATTGTCAGCAATGATGAAGCTAGAATTGTGAAAGGAACAGATATGATCATAAGCAACAACCATTGATTGAAATCATGTGAAGTAGTATGAACTCGGTTGTTTTCTGTCTGTTTCCTTTGGAAAAAGAAATCAAGAAAAACTTTTTGAGGAGAGAACAAGAAGATTGCTTTGTCATTCTGTCACGCAAATCTGCCATCAAAGATGAATCATTTACCATAATTGAAAATTAAGATTAGAGTTATTATTTAACACTTATTTCATTTGACAGTTTTATAGCAGAAAAGCTATTTTAAGAAAATACTATGGGTTTTTTCCTATAAGTTTGGAAAGTATTATCCAGAGGAAACAGTTAGTGCAACAAGTATCGGTATTTCAATACTTCAAATGTTATCAAAAGAACTAGTAGCTATTATCACAATTTTCCGTCTAGCTACGAATATTTATTAGATCCTGAGTATTGGCATGCATCAAAACCAATACTTGTTTTAAAGTTTTAATTTTGAATGTTAGTTTGGAGATAATGAAAAATAAAATGATTTGACAAAACTGAATTCACAAGACGCTATCGTAAACATTAATAGCTCTATATTTTACCTATGTCACGAGGGAACATATTTGAGTCTACCCTCTTTTAGGTTTGAGAGAAAAAAAGACATCACTTTTTCAGTTGTAGACCTTATTCTGCAAATTTAGGTCGTACGACTGAAACTTGAGTCAAAACTAACAAAGTATTTGCAATCAGCAGTAAAAATTTAGACGATTTATATGTATTCGAAGTTGTTTTATTGACATTTTTTTCCTCAAAAAACTCACTCGTTCGCCTCCCCTATCCGCTCACAAATCAACCAAAAATCAACTTCATTATAACCTTGTTATTATTGTATAGTTATATGCTCTTTTGTATTTTACCGCCATTTTGTATGCACTGAACCTAATCTCTGTTGATCCAATGACTTTTTGATGGAACTGAGTTTTGATTGATTCATGAGCTGACGGGGAGAAGAGGTGAGTTTTTTGATAAATTTTTAATACTGATTTCAAATGCTTTGTTAGTTTCAACTCAAGTTCATTGTTTGAAACTACGATTTTTTGAGAAGGCAGTGCTCAGA
Source organism: Macrotrachela quadricornifera (assembly GCA_022393335.1). NCBI lineage: Eukaryota > Metazoa > Rotifera > Eurotatoria > Philodinida > Philodinidae > Macrotrachela > Macrotrachela quadricornifera. The sequence continues at coordinate 354,279 of JAJEKB010000381.1, read as the reverse complement.
CCATTGATGAGGTTTTATAAATAGTTTGTTAATTGCGTTGTGAAAACCTATGGTTATAGACGATTTAGAAAGTCTCATTATTGACTGGATTCTTGACTTCTCTTAAAATCAGCTAGAACCGTGATTTTTCGCGAAAATTTTTTCTATGAACGCTATAAAATTTCGAAATATAGTACTATTTACTGTACATCGATCGCTTGATTTTAAGTGAGTTACGTGTTGAGCAAAGGCACTTACTCAATGTTTTTTATTAAGTCTCATTAAATTAAATGGTCTATCCCTATCTGTCATACTAAATGAGTGTTTAAAACTTTTTTCATACACCAAATATAGCAAAATAATGATTGTTCTTTTGCTATCTGTTCATCGCAGCAAATATAGCGCCATCTATCAAAATCAAATAACATATTATTGAGGTTATTGAACTGATTACTCATTGGCGAATCGTTTACATACAAAGAGAACAATAGAAAACGACTGAATACAAAGACATTTTGATGTATGAAGGCAAGACAAAAGCCGAATATTGTCCTAGAATAGTTGTGTGACAGAATTATTCAAAGAGAGAAATATATTGATTAGATTTAATTTACATCTCATTAACATTCAGTTTTAGATCTGAGTATAATTCAACTACTGATTTATTGTTTATAACCGTTAGTTCAATTGTAGCCGTTGCTTTTGTAATGGCATCTACTATGAATAAATCCGTTAGCGATGCTCCAAGTAAAAATGAAGAAACATATCAACTTCTAGAACAACTTGATCATATTCTGAAACGTCCTGAAACATATATTGGTTCAAATAGACCATGTCGTGAAGTAAAAATTTCTATTTCAATATATCTTTTTTATAATAATTGTTTCTAGGAAATGTGGATTGTTGATGAATCAGGTATCGAAGGTCCAAAAATAGTTAAAAAAGAAATTACTTATGTTCCTGGTCTTTATAAAATTTTCGATGAAATTCTTGGTAAAGAAGTTATTTTCAAATATTCTTACATATCTATTTGTATTTAGTTAATGCTGCTGATAACAAACAACGTGACAAAACGATGACATCAATTGAAATTGATATAAATCAGTAAATAAAAAAAGAAATAACAGTGGACATTTTCTCTTCTATATTCTTGTTTTAATAGAGAAAAAGGTGAATTGAAAATTTGTAATGATGGTCGTGGTATACCTGTTCGTAAATGGGCACAAGATGAATCAATCTATATTCCAACATTAATATTCGGCAAACTTCTTACGTCAGATAATTTCAACGATGATCAAAAACGAATTACTGGTATTATATATAATCTTTAAAAGAAACAAAAAGAAATATATTTTCTTTTGTTAGGTGGTCGAAATGGTTATGGTGCAAAAGTAACAAATATTTTCAGTAAAAAATTTACTGTTGAAACTTGTTCAAAAGAATTTAAAAAATTATTTAAACAAGTATATATGATTTTATTTTAAAATAAAAAGAAATTAAAATTTTTTGTTTAGACTTGGACAAATAATATGCGTGATCCACAAGATGCAATAATAACAAAAGCTGAAAATTCAAAAGAATTTACACGTGTTACATTTATACCAGATTTAAAACGTTTTCATTTAGATACATTAGATGATGATCATGTTGCACTATTTAAACGTCGTGCATATGATGTTGCTGTATCAACTGGTTGTAAAGTAACACTTAATGGTCAACGTTTAGCAATAAAAAATATGAAAGATTATATGTTAATGTATGTTGATGCTGATGAAAAAGAAGTTGTATATAAAAAAGTAAATGACCGTTGGGAAATAGGTATTGGAAAAAATGATCATACAAATGGTTTTACACAAGTTAGTTTTGTTAATTCAATATTAACATCTGATGGTGGTAAACATGTTGATTATATAACAGAACAAATTTGTCCAAAACTTGTTGAACATATTAAAAAGAAAAGTAAAGCTGCTGCTGAAAATCTCAAACCATCGCAAGTTAAAAATCATATGTTTATTTTTTTAAATTGTTTAATTGAAAATCCTGAATTTGAATCTCAAGCAAAAAAACAATTAGCAACTGAACGAAAAAATTTTGGTTCAACATGTTTAATAAAATCTGATGAAAATTTTCTTAGAGATATTATTAAAAAAACAGGTATTGTTGAATCTGTTATTAATTGGCTTGAACATAAACAAGATGCAAAATTACATAAACAAAGTGGTTCAAAAACATCAAAATTAAAAGGTATACCAAAATTAGATGATGCTAATGATGCTGGAACAAAAAATTCTATATATTGTACATTAATTGTAACTGAAGGTGATTCAGCTAAAGCACTTGCTGTAGCTGGTCTTGGTGTTATTGGTCGTGATCGTTATGGTGTTTATCCATTAAAAGGTAAAATGTTAAATGTTCGAGAAGCAACAACAAAAAAAATGACAGAAAATAGTGAAATATCACAATTAGTAAAAATTCTTGGATTAAATTATGGAGAAAAATATGCAAATAAAAGTGATTTATCTAAATTACGTTATGGAAAATTAATGATTATGGCTGATCAAGATCAAGATGGAAGTCATATTAAAGGTCTTGTTATTAATTTTATTCATTATAAATGGCCAAATTTACTTAAACATGAATATATTGAAGTTTTTATTACACCAATTCTTAAAGTATGATAAATTATTAAAAGTATTATTCTTCCTTAGATGAAATTAGCTAAGTACCATTCGATGATCTCTATCGTAGATAGAGTTGCAATATCTTTCTGAATGAATTACCATTGAAACTACTCATTAACTTCATTTACATATTATTTCTGATTAATTATTTTTGTTTTTAGGTATCAAAAGGTTCAGAAGTAATTTCATTTTATTCAATGCCAGAATTTGAACAATGGCAATCATCAACATCAGATTGGCAAAAATGGAAATGCAAATATTATAAAGGTATTTAATTATTTTGTTTTAAATTCGTTTTTTTTTCTTCATATAAATAAATTTCAGGTTTGGGTACATCAACAGCTAAAGAAGCAAAAGAATATTTTTCTAATATGGAACGTCATCGTATTAAATTTAAATATGAATCACTTAAAGATGATCTTGCTATACAATTAGCATTTAATAGTGCATTAAGTGATGATCGTAAAGATTGGATTAGATGGCATACAGAAGATATAAATCAACGACGTGAAAATAATTTACCTATGGATTATTTATATAAAAAAAATACACAAGAAATAAATTTTAATGATTTTGTTAATAAAGAACTTGTTCTTTTTTCAAAATCAAGTACAGAACGTGCTATACCAAATATAATGGATGGTCTTAAACCTGGTCAACGTAAAATAATGTTTGTTTGTTTTACAAAAAATTTAATACGTGAAATTAAAGTTGCACAATTAGGTGGTAAAGTTGCAGAGAATTCTGCTTATCATCATGGTGAACAATCATTAACAAATACAATTATTGGTTTAGCACAAAATTTTGTTGGATCAAATAATATTAATTTTCTTGTACCAGCTGGTCAATTTGGTACACGTTTACATGGTGGTAGTGATGCTGCTTCAGCACGTTATATTTTTACTCGACTTAGGTAAAGATAAAAAATGATTAATTTATATTTATATTATTATTTTAAAATTTTTAGTCCACTTGCATTATTATTATTTAATAAAAATGATGAACCATTATTAACATATTTAAATGAAGATGGTATGAGTATTGAACCTGAATGGTATTGTCCAATAATTCCAACTGTACTTGTTAATGGTGCACATGGTGTTGGTACAGGTTATTCAACTGATATACCATGTTTTAATCCATTAACATTAAGTAATAATATGAAATATTATATTCGACAAGAACGTGAACGACAACGTCAATTGAATAATGCAACAGGTGAACCAAAAAAATATTCAGATGTTATTGTATTACAAGAATTAATACCATGGTATAAAAATTTTACTGGTGAAATTAAATTATTAGATAATGATCGTACACGTGGTGTTAGTAATGGTGTTTGTGCAAAACTTGATCAAACATCAATAGAAATAACTGATTTACCAATTGGTACATGGACACAACAATATAAAGAAAATGTTCTTGAAGCTATGCTTCATCCAAAAAAAAATGATATGACACCATTAATTCTTGATTATAAAGGTTTTTATTTTTATTTAAAATAAAATTTTAATTCTTTTTTTTCTTTAGAATATCATACAGATACAACTGTTCGTTTTGTTATAAAATTATCTCAAGATCAATTTAGCAAATTTACTGAAGCTGGTCTTCATAAAAGTTTTCGTTTACAAGATACATTTAAATTAACTAATATGGTACTTTTTGATCATAATGGAATTTTACGTCGTTATAAAACTCCTGAAGAAATATGTGAAGAATTTTTTTCAGTACGTCTTAAAATGTACATTAAACGAAAAGAATATATGGTTGGAACATTAGAATCACAATGTTTAAAATTAGATAATATAGCAAGATTTATTAAAGAAAAAATAGAAAATGTTATTAGTGTTGAAAATAAAAAAATTAGTGCTGTTATTGATATGCTTGTTCAACGAAAATATGATCGAGATCCAGATAGAGTTTGGCGTGAAGAAGCACGAAAAAAGGTAAAATTTTATCAAAAAATAAACACATTACTAGATTTATTCAGTTAAATTTCATTTCAGCTACGAATTATAATTAAATATATATATATTTGTTTAGTTTGCTATTGAACTTTCTGCACATATTGTTCATGAAGATACAGATCAATTAGCTGATTTACAACAAAAACAAGAAGATGAAGATGATGAAAATAAAAAATCTAAAACAAATGTTAATGAAATAAATACAACATATTATGATTATTTAATTAATATGTCTTTACGTAATTTAACAAAAGAACGTCGAGATGATATTCTTAAAGAACAAAAAGAAAAACATGATAAACTTGAATATTTAAAAAAAAAATTTCCAGAAGATTTATATGAAGAAGATATTTTAAATTTTGAAAATGAATATCGAAAAGTATAATTTTATTATTTTATTAAGAATATTTATTTTTATTTTATTGTAAATTTTTTTAGACAATTGAAAAAGAACGTGCTGATGAAATGTCTGATGTTGCTCATCATACAACAAAAAAAGGAGGTATTGATAATAAAAATCGTAAACGACAAACAACTAAACCACAACGTGCTGAAACAAAACCAGCACCAAATGGTCAACGTATAAAACCAATTATTGATCCAGCATTAGTTAAAAAAGTTAATGAAGAAATTCTTAAACGTTCAAAAGTATATATTACAAAAAAAAATTTTCACTATGAAAAAAAAAACAATTTTTATCTTTTTTTATTTTCTAGGAAGAAAAAACTGTTGAAGATAAAAAATCAATTATTGAATATCTTGTTAAAGAAGGTGTTACATCCGAAGAAATAACTAATATTATGCAAATACGTTGTAAAGAAAAGAAAAAACTTGGTGGTGTTACAGGTTTATTTTTTTCAAATAAATATTTTTTATCATTTATTTTATTTGTTTTAATTTAGAAAAGAAAACAAATGAAATAAAAGAAAAAAAATTAAATGGTACAATTGATGAAAATGATGAAAATAGCAATGCATCAATGATGTCTGTTGATGGTAATGATAATTCAGGTATAAATAAAGAAGAAATAACACCGAAAAGAAATGCACAACGTACAGCTAAAGAAAAAGTTCAAAAATATGGTGGAGAAGATGATGAGGAAGATAATGATAGTATTATACATGGAATGGAAATTGATGATAATGAATCCGATTATATGGGTAGTGATTCTGATACTGAAAAAAAACTTAAAAAAGCAAATACTAAACCAAAACAACCGAGAAAACCAAAATCAAGTTAGTTTATTTATTATTATTTATTTAAAAAAAAAATTAAATAATTTATTTTTGAAAAGGTACAACTAATAATACAAAATCAACGCCAACGAAAAAAAAAGTAACAAAAATTATTAATATATAAAAAAAAAAACTAAGTTTTTATTTTTAGTCACCAACTACGAAAAATGGATTGAATGATCTTACGGATAATCAACAAAATAATAATGATTCATTATCTAAAGAAAAACCGAAAAAGCCTCGAGTATATTAAATTTTCTTTTGAATTATGTTTTTTTAATTGAATTTTTTCAGGCTAAAAAAGAACCTGCTACAACACCAAAAAAAGAACCAAAAAAGGCAGCAAAACGATCTAAACCAACTGTAAATATTAATCAATTCAAAAAAAATATACAAATTCTATTCTTTAACAATATTTTTATTTTCTATAGGATAGTGATGAAGATGATGTTCCGATCTTATCGAATACACCAACTCCTCCGAAAAAAGTAAAATTAAATTAATATATTCTATCTTTATAAGTTTATTCTATTTTAGGCTCGTACACAACGTGCTACAGCTGCTAAAAAGAGTTATAATATATCCGATGATGAAGATGATGAAGATTATATGTAAAATCTCTTCATTCTAAATACCTTATTTTTGTTTTTTTCTATAAGCAAAAACAAAATCGTTTATTCATTTGAATCTCATATATATTTTTGTTTTGTTATTGTGGCAACTATTTTGTACACATTAAAAATCTATTCGTTATGTTGTTCTTACCTAGTTCAATAAATGTATGTGTTTGTAATCCTATTTTCTTGTTCAATGATTATGAAAATAAATAATAAAAAATATGTTTCTTCTTTTTCTTTCATTGTACGAGATTAGAACGTATCAGTGAAGAAAAAAAAAGAAAGAAAAATGTCAAATAAGAGAAAAAAAAAGACAAGTTACAGTTTCTTTTTTTTGAACACAAAAAAAAAATATAGAAATAAATGATATTTTTTTTCTTTTTTTTTTTTGAACAAACAAATCATCACACGGAAGATCGTTTGATATCGAGTCGATGTGGAGTCAACTCGAGATCTTGTCGAAAACGAGAAAGCATTGTTTGTAATCTCGTTTTAGATAAAATATTCTCACATTCATTTGTATTATTCACATTTATTGATTGATCATATGATGGTTTTAATGAATTCATTGATGGAGATGTATGAATAGGAGGATGAGAAGTCGATGGTAACCAACCAACCGTCGGCGAATCGTCATTAGGTGATTTTGTTCCAAATGCTGTTGTTGTTGTTGTTGTTGTTATCGGTGGTAATTTTGTTGGTGTTTGTAAATGATAATCAGTATTGGACGGTTTATTCATTGATAATGTTCGTCGAACTATAACTGAATCAAAACGTTGCATTGGTACAAGATGAGCAATTTTTCCAGGCATACGACGAACAGTAAATTTTTTACGGTCTTTCTTTTTACTTTTAAAACATGAAAAACAATGACATGGTTCTGATTCAGATGGTGTTAATTCAGTTGATAAATATTCAAATTGATCAGATGATGAATATGGAATGAGAGTACCTAAAATATAATATAAAAAAAAAAAGATTTTTATTTGTTTTCTCTAAATTTACCATTTGGACTAATTAGATCACTATCAAATCGAAGTGAATTACGTGCAACTGCTGATTGAATTTCTTCACGACGTTCATCTTCAGTATTCATTGTTAAAAATCTTAATACCAGTAAATTCATTGATGATGCAACAACAGTTAAACCAAAAAGAATAAATGTCATTGATAAAACAACATAAAAAACATTAGTATTCAATGCTTCATTATTTTGTAAAGCAACAAAATCACCAAAACCTATTATTAATAATAATAATAAAATTTTTTTCTTTATATAAAATTAAATCTTACCAATAGTTGTTAATGTTATAAAACAATAATAAACACAATTAAAATAAGTCCATGATTCATAATGATGAAACATTGCTGCACCTCCTGTAACAACGCCAACTGCTAATACAGTACCAACAATAACAAGTTCAGTTTGTGTTGATTCATAATGACGTAATTTAATACATTTTTTTATTGTTTTTATACACCAACTAGCAAAATTATTTAAACGTTCACCAACAGATTGAAACATAACAAGACATAATGGAATACCAATAACAGCATAGAGCATACAAAATGATTTACCCCAAACTAAAATTATTAAATATTATTTTATTTAAAATAAATCAATTATTAATATTTAACTTACTTGTTGTAGGACAGGAGTGACCATAGCCTAAAAAAAACAGATAAGAATAATATCATTTAATATTGAAAAAATGATTATCATATATATCTAAGTATTATTACTTACAAAGAATTAATAATATGTCTAAACTAAGAGAAATATTTTTTTTTAATATGAAAATTTCACTATGATAATGTGATTAGAATTAAATAAAATTAATGTTTCTCTAATATTGAAAAAAAAAGTTTAATTTATATTTATTAGAACTATCTCCTATTTCTTTATCTATAAAGAAAAGAAGAAAAAAAAGACATATGACAATCTGCTTTTTTTCTTAATTTACAGACATATGATCTATTAAGCTAATATTTATCTAGGTTATTATTGTATTTATTATAGAATTTTCTTAGACTATATGTGAATCAGGTCTAGTAGAAATATTTACAGACAAAAATACCCGATGTCACAATTATACCTGCAAGAATTTAATAATATTGGACTATGCATATATATATATATATATATATATATAATTGATTTTTTTCCTTGAAATTCTAACAAAATATTGATTCTATATTCATAATGGTCATGATGACTTTTTTCTTTTGTTGACAATTATACAGTTGAATATAAGAACGAAAAGAAAACAACTGTTAATTATCTACGGACACTTTTGACTAGAACCATAATAATAATAATAATTCAATAGACAGAAAAATGATTTCCGTCTCATCTTCAAGCCATTACCTTGATATGTGTATATATTTTTTTATGTATATATGCGACATAACACCCTTTCATTGACGTCATTGAAAAGGCTACTATTCCATCACAATGATTTTGACAAGCATCTTTTTCTCTCTCTTCTATCAACTGGCAAATACATTTGTGTGACAGGACGCACTCAACAGAGTCTAATGACTCGAACGCCATCAGCAGTAAAGAGATCTAGTCCTTGTTCTTGTCTACTCTATGACAAAAAAAAAAGAATGAAACTCATGTGCGTGTGTACGATGAAGATTACCAAGTATCGTTCAAATTCCATCCACCGAACTTACTGCTCTCCTTTTTTTTTTTGTCTTCCAAATTAAAAAAATACTACAATCAATTGTAACTAGCAACTAACAGTAGGAGTGCATAAAAACAATTGAAACATTATAAACGGCAGAAAAAGGATCAAGGCCAAACTTGATATATACTATAATCGATTTTTTTCATGTTTCTAAAACAATGAAAAAAAAAAGAAAAAAGACCTATATGATGAGATTTTTCTTGTCTAAGTAAACATATTTCTGACACATGAATATGTAAGTAAATTTTTTAATCAGTAAAAAGAAAAATCTAATGAAATCGTGAGTTGCCTTAATTGACACGCAACGAATAACTTTTCTTGTCATTTTTTCTTTAATTTTCTAAGAAATTTAAATAAAAATACGAAAAAGAAACATTAGAAAAATGATATACACAAAAAAACAAAAATATTTTATATATTACATATATATAAAAGTATTAATGAATATTTCTTACCGATAGTTGTAATAACAGTAAGCGAAAAAAAGAATGCTCCAGGAAATTTCCATTGTGCACCAGCTTTATGAGGTTGATATCTAATAACAATATCTTCAAGTTCAAGATATTCAGAATGAGATATATTATATGAAAGGAGCATATTCGTTTCGGCTACTTGATATAATTTGCGTAAGTGATCTTCTGTATCTGATTCGAGTGCGTCAAATATGGCCGCACCAACTAGCAGATAGCTAAATATAAAACAAAAATAATATAATTTTATAAAATATGTAGTTTTTTCTATAAATATACCTGAACGTTGAAACAATGAGTGTCAACGTGCGAACGTTCTGCTTTTTCATACTCGCATCATCAACGCACCGTCTCGGCCAGCATTAGACTTCCGGCGAGAGTGTGCGTAACATGTTAAATTTTCGTAGATCACCGGGCTATCTTTTTATAATTTTCTTTTCTCTTTTGCTGTTGATGTTGTTATTGTTGTTGTTATTTTATCTTAGGATACGTGATGAGTACGCGAGAAACCTAAAAATAGTCTTTCGTTATTGTTGTGTTGGGTACGAATGAATGATTGGATGGATAAATGAATGTCAACAATCGAGTTCAACGGCGACAAGAATAAGTTTGGTATATGTCTGTATGAGTTAAGAGTATAGGATGACGATCATGAACGGTGGTGGTAGGCTTAATATTGTTGGAATGATCATAGAAAAAGGAGAAGAAGAAATAACACACATCACAGACGATAGCAAGTTGTAGCAATAGGAGTAGGAAATCAGCTTTGCGACAATGGCCAACATCGATGAGATGATGCGTTGACACGAGTTCCTATCGATAGAATCTGTAAACCATGAGGGAAAGAGAAAGAGAGCTAAATGGTATTCGACAGATTCTATGGTGTTTTGACGGGTTGTATATCTATACGTTTCTATATGTTTGTATGTTTATGTGTATGTGTGCGTGTTCAAAATATTGGTGACAGTAGTAGAACAAAGTCAGTCAAAATGAGACAGAGAGGAATAACGACCATTTGAGGAGGGTGGAGAAAGAACGAAGGATCTGACACGCATGCACACATACGGAGAGAGGACGAACAGTCGGTTGTTTTATTTTTTTTGGAAATAGCGCCGGACCAGCTAGAAAAAGAAGCAGCGACGCGCAGAAATCTTCTTCATTCTTTTTTTTTCTTCTATTCTTCATCTCGTTCTCGTCCCGCTTTCTCTCTCTCTCTCTCATCTTTCCTTCATGTCGTTTCCATCATTGCTTAGATAGGCAACGCGTAGCAAAGAGCAGAAGGATGATGATGATGATGACGACAATGGCGATGCCGTTGTCGATGACGACAAGACGAAGCAATAGCAATAATGATGATGATGATGATGATGCAAAGAGCATCTAGAGCTATGCAAGAGTAATAGCACGTTGATTTACGAACGCATATCTATACACTCGCGCGTTCTGCACGAGAGGCAACAGAAGACATGATGATGATGATGATGATGATTTTCAGATCACTTGGTTTTATGTTCTAATTCATTGTGTCTTCTCTCTGTTGTATGTATGTATGTATATGTGCGTATGTAGTCAGTTTGCAAACGACCAAACACACGCAAAAAAAGAAAGCACATAGACAAACGCTTGCGGACATTCTAGTTTATTCAATTCCTTTCCTATACAACTACATAACCATTGCTTATTCTTTTCTGTCAAGCGAAGCACTCACAAACTGGTGAAGAACAAGACGAAAAAGATCTTCATGCACAAATACAGAAATTACAACAAACCTCGATGTCGATTAAATGATGGAAAATGATGATGGATAGATAGATATATTGATGGATAGAGCTTCGAGCGGACGCTCATTCTCGCGTTAAACGATTTTTTAAGAGAAGGAACAAGCTTACATAGACGGTAGATACTTGAAAATCGTCTGCAAGTACACATTATTTTTCCTCTTTTTTTTTCTTCGTTTTGGCAGTCCTCAGATACTATAAGATGCAGCTGTTGCGATTTGATGTCATCATAAAGATTATTTTCCTTTCTTTTTACACACATTAAGAGCTTTTAAATAAATGATGTCATTCTAACTCAATGTATACATATATAAATATATATATATATTGTCATTTCTTGAAATAGAAATATATTTTAAAAGTTAAACAATATATAAAATTGTTTGATAGTAATATTTTATAAATAAGGAAAACTACAGGCCAAATATTATATAAAATATGTTTTGTGTCTATTTTAACGCTCATGCGCATAATAATAAATTAGATTTTTATATATGTTTATATGCATTATCGACAATTTTCTTATATACCTAGGATAATTCATTGTAATGAAAAACCAATTTCTCTTTTTTTTTTTGTTGTTCTCAATCACAAAATCTATTATTTGGCCTTGATGACTCCATATGTGGTGATGTCTATATGAGACGAATGTTGTCAATCAGTCTCTTCTTTTTTTTTTATTGCTAATGTTTTTTTCTTTCTTCAACTGTCTCATTGAATCGTCGATCTTCATTAGACATGTGGTAGACAACAACAACCATTGATACTCAAATGAAAATGATATTTGATGGTGATCTAAATTCTCTCTGTCTAAAATGATGATAATTAAGACGAATCACTACAGGAAATTATGACATTGTGTATGAATGTATCTTTTTATTTTCTATTCATAAGTTATGTCAATCATAAATATATATAGCCTATATTTCTCATTTTAAATATTGTCTAATATTGTAAATTATGTTTTTATGTCTACATTAGGAACATATGATTATGTAAAACTAAAGATAAATTATCATATACTAAACGTCTGTATAATTTTTTCGATAAAAATCTTGTATTAATTTGAAAAAAAGTCAGGATTTATTAATATATTAAATATGAAAACATATTATACTAAATCAAAATCAGATAATATGTCTATAATGTAAAAAAAACCTTAAAGGACTTCAATAATTTTGTTTTTTATGGAAACATGAATAATAGGTAATAGATGTACATATAAGTGAAAACTATTTAATGTGAATACATTATTAGTATGTGCAATTATTATGTTTTTTTTTTATTACTTTGCAATCGTTGATGATGAAACGAGTTGTCGATCCTTTTTTTTTTTATTTTTGCTTTTTTTTTCTGTATTCTCTTATTCTTTATATAATGTTCGCTTTTTACTTAATTCCGTGCTGCCGAACGAGCGTTCTTTTTTTTTTACTCACCTTCAGCTACTTCGTCGTAATGTTTTCAGATAATAGACAAACATGTAGGCAGAATAAATAAGCATGTGAATATAATGTACGAGACGTGCCGCATAGGGCTGGGCTTTTTTCTTGCCTTCCTCTTTCTCTCTCTCTCTCTTTCTTCTTTTTTTTTTTTATAGTACGTTCTTTATCAACTGGTTATGATCGAGAAAAGTCATTCATCGAAAGATCCTTATAAAAAGAATTTTCTTTTCCGATTTATTTTATCGTATTATTTTTCTTTTACTACATATATATAGAATAACTTTTGTTTTACGATTTCCTTTTTTTTATCAATTATTTTACTTTATTTTTTTTATAGATGAATTTTGCTGAAAATCAATCAAAACAAAATCGACGTATACAAACATGGCCTTTTCGAAGGCATCATACAGTTCTTAACGGAAATACTAATGGCAAAATTGTTCGTAAAATCAATTATGATTCTGAACTTGATTTACCACGTCACGAATCATTAAGATCAATCTTTATGACAGATTCATCAAAAACTATTCAAATTAGTGAACGAGACATTTCACAAGATCTAACTACTGCATCGATAAATATAGGGTATAGTAAGATAAGGAAGTTTTGGTATTAATAGAAAAAAAAACCATTTAACATTTATATTTCCTTATCTTTACATTCATATAATATTTAGTAAGAAATAAAAAAAAAAAAATATTTTTTTTTCTAACACTACATTATTCTTTACTGATATATCTATTTATTAAATAGTTTCCTTTGAGAAATTATTTGATGTGAAAAAGCTTGTCAACTAATATAGTCTTATTTTTACTTTGAATAACATATTGTCAAATAGATTATTATAAAGTAAAGCTATTAATCTTTTTCTTTTCTTTTTTTTAATAATTATATAAGAAAAAAAAAAAAAGGAAAAAATAAAAATAAAACAGTTTTTTTTATTCTACTTTGATAATTACGCATATTAAAAACAATGTAAAGCATCATTCAAGCACATGTTTTGATTAATAGTACATACTCGAGAGAAACATAATACCACTATATGCGCAATAAGGTCTCTAATGAAAGAATATCACATATATGATATATGATAATGCATCTAGTTTTTAGACAAGACAAAAAAAATCTTATATTTTAAATATTTGGAAAAGATTATATAAATAAATCGATGGGTTTATATAAAATGCAATAGAATTTATTTTAATAATTAATTAACTTTTAATAAATATACTATTTTTTCTTTTTTTTTATGGTTATTAAAATAGATAGAAATATAAGATTATAAAATATAAATGAATTAATTCTATAGTCTATTTCTTGTTTCTTAATTTCTAATTTTAGTAATATAGTAACAACAAGTTTTCATAAAAAATCTATTAATATTGAAAATTTTCTTGATTGTCCAATATGTTGTAATAATATTCAATCAAATGAATTAGAACAAATGTTATGTTGTTCAACAATACTTTGTTCATCATGTCTATTAACATATATAATAACAAATATAAATAATGGAAAAGTTAAAATTGAATGTCCAACATGTTCACATGAAATAAATTCTTCCATGATATTATATAATAATGAATTACCCATATCAATACGTGAACGTTATCAACAAATATTAGCACAAGATTTATCTGAGAAACAAAATACATATATTAAATTATGTCCACATTGTAATTTAATAACAATATTAGATGAACATGATCCTAAAATACGTGGAAAAAAATCTCGTCGTATATCACAAGATTGGATAAATTGTGAACAATGTAATAAACAATGGTGTTGGTCATGTTATGCTCCATCACATCCAAATGAAACATGTCAACAATTTAAAAAAAATCATTCATATCTTGATATATGGGCTAAAACACGTCGAACGGATAATAATCAACGAAATGCTCAACGTTGTCCAAAATGTTTAATTTATATTGAAAAAATTGATGGTTGTGATCATATGATATGTACAAAATGTAATTCAAAATTTTGTTATCGTTGTGGTTCAAGAATGAGATTACCAATTTTTATTGGACATGATGCTAAATATTCAATATTTGGTTGTAAATATAAACTTTGGCCAAATCGTCCATTATTACGTTGGTTTGTACGTGGTTCAATATGTGCTAGTATATTTATTTTAAGTCCAATTGCACTATCTGCACTTATTGCACTTATTGCTATTGGAATTCCAACAATTCTTATTATTGGATGTCTTAGTTTACCTGTATTTTTATGTCTTGAATGTAAAAAACGATCATAAACAATTTATTTATTTTTTGATGATATTATTTATATGAGAAAACAAAAACGAAAGAGAAAGAATATTACTTATATTCCTTTTTTTTTTTTTTAAATTCAGTTTTATTGTTATTTGTCTTTCATAAAGGATATTAATAATCAATTGATTCTTTCGTTTACTATCCTTTTTTGTATTATTATGAAATATAATAATGTATTGTTTTGTATAATTTAAATGACTATATGTTATATGTATTTTATAAATCAACGAAAGTAATGAATCTGTATGTTATGTTGTTAAAATTTTTTTCTCAATAAATTAAAAAGAAATAGAAATTTTAATGTATTTTTTTGTGAAAATATTGAATTTTGTTATCATCAGAGTAATGTACCAGTCTTAATTAAGTTTTATTGTATTTGTTATTCAAATATTTGAAATGGGAAAACATGGTTAAGTATGAGTACTTTACCTACTAATAATATGAATGTGCAGCTTCTTTTAATGGCACATTTGTTCCTTACTTATAGCCATTTATAACCAGAAATGATGCTTTTTTTTGTCAAATACACTAAACACACACGCACATTGCAGATAAAAAAGATTTTTATATCAAGATTTCAAAATGATTTATCGATCTTTTAAAATAATATACTGGATGTAAATAAAAAAATCTAAAAGTATCCTAATCATAATACGTTCTCAAATAAACAATATATTAATCATTCTTAAAGTGAATATATATAAGTATAATATGGAATATGTAACTAAATGTTAATTAATTCTCAATGCATGATTTATGCAAAAAAAGGTGGGAATGCACGCATATTTGATAGATGTTAGACAGTTAACAAAGAAAAAATAAGAAAAATAACTTATTTCTATAGGACAATAACTTAAAGATTGAAAATTTTTCTGTTAAATTACTTGTTCATGATCTCAGAATTATATACACATTTTTACTGTTTAAGAGTTTTAGATATTTATTTTAATTATGATAAATAGTAACTGAGGATGATAATCATGCAATCTATATCGTGCGATTCCATTGATATTCTTATAAAAACAAATATATTTTTAAATAATTTTCTATGATGAAAAATAGAGAATTAAGTATGAATGATTTTGAGAATAATATAAATCACATTATTGGTATAAATACGGATGCATTGAGTTGAGATGATCTGCAAGGAATAATCATAATAGATTTTGTCATAAAATAATATCACTTTTCACTTTATCATAAACCGATTTAAAATCAGAATGTTTAGTAAATAGTGTTCTTTGATAAATTCCTGCGAAAAAAGATGATGATTTTCTTAATTAAGTTTTCAATTAGAAATATTTAAATTGAGTTTATATAATATATGCGAACCATTTAAAAAAATTGATCAAACATCAAGTGCAGACCTCTGACTTGAAACGTTTTGAAAGAAAGAACGAAGTACATTTTGATTGGTTAATATATTAGTCTAATTACTCGCTGCTGCTAGAAAATAAATAACATAAAAACATGACGATATGTAAGATATATTTCGGATGAAATATAAAGTATCAAACAGTACTTTGATGATTAATTCTATTAAAAACAGTAAATATACTGTTTTTGTCTTTATAAAGTTAAAATTAATAATAAAATGGTTAAATTAGTTTAAAAAAAAACATTCTTTAAAGTATTATTTATATTTATTTTTAGATGCGCTGATGGATGACGTCGTTGCAGTTAAATTCTTGCAATCCAGGATATTTAGTAATGACAATGGCTTTTGCACTCAGCTGTTTTCTTGTTTGGTTGATGCTAAGCCGAGTATGTTTATTATTTTTATTAAAATTCTTTTTAAAAATATATTATCAATAAACAAATTTCTTTTTATTTCTATTAGGCACATCCAGCAACAATTGAAACAATCGATCCAAAATCTTTAATTAAAAGCCAAGAAATAATTCAAGGTGGTGATGCTGGTGGTGTTTATGTACCAAAAAAAATTGGAAATGAAAATCCAAATTTACATTATGGTATAGTAATTGATTGTGGGAGTAGTGGATCAAGACTTTATATATATGTATGGCCAGAACATTCAGGAAAAGAAAATGAGTTATTACAAATAAAACAATTACTTAATAAACAAGGACGACCAGTTGTTAAAAAAATTGAACCAGGTTAATTTTGTTATTGTTTTTTCTATATAAATAAATCTTTTTATATTAGGTCTTTCATCAATGGCAAAAGTACCTGAAAATGCAACGGAATATTTAAAAACATTATTAGGTAAAATATTTTCTTTATCATAAAATTTATTTAATAAAATAATTTTTCGTTTAGATTTTGCTGCCGAAACTATTCCACCAGATAAACATCGTGATACTCCATGTAAATTTTGGTTTTTTATTCAATTCTTTTTATTTATTTGTTTATTTTTTCTTTTTAAAGTATACATTCTTGCAACAGCCGGTCTTCGTTTATTAACTCCAAAGTATATATAATTAAAAAAACAATAATTTTCTTTAGATTTATAATGTATTTCAAATTTTAGTGATCAAAAAAAATTACTTGAAGATTTATTTAATGATATTTTTCGTGATTATCATTTTCAAATTGAAAAAACTCATATTCAAGTTATACCTGGAAAATTAGAAGGTATCTATAGTTGGATAGCAATTAATTATGTACTTGGACGCTTTCAAAGCAATAATACCGATTCAAGTAATAGATAAACATAATCAAATACTAAAAAATAAATCTTTATTTTATTTATTTAATATTTAGTATCTGTAACTAATGGTCAATCAGTACAAATTTCTAAAAAACGACCATCAACTGTTGGTATACTTGACATGGGTGGTGCATCAGCTCAAATTGCTTGTAAGTTATTCTATTTATTAAATAAAAAAAAACCTAATTCGATTTTTTTTCTTATTATAGTTGAAGTTTCACCAGATGTAAATTTGTTTTATTAATTCTTATTTTTCGATATATAAAAAATAAAATATTTATTTTAGACACCAGTAGAAGGAGAAGAAGTTGCAGAATTTTCTTTAGGTTATGATGAACAACAAGAAGTATTTAAATATAAAATATATGTTACAACATTTCTTGGTTATGGTGCAAATAAAGCATTTGAAAAATATATTGATCACATAATTGCAATGGCACTTAAGTATAAATTAATTTAAAAAAAAAAGATTTTTATTTTATATAGAACAAATAAATATTTTAGTTCGTCAGTAACAAATTCATCTCATATTAAAGTTGATGATGCTTATTGTTTACCTCGTGGTTATTCAGCAAATTATACACGAAATGAAAAGATAATAACAATAATTGGTATAGGAGATTTTCATAATTGTGCACGAAATTTAGTTACTTTACTTAATGTAAATGCAACATGTAAAAAAAAACCATGTTCACTTGATGGTGTTTATCAACCAACAATTAATTATGAAGCACAAGATTTTTATGGTTTTTCAGAATTTTGGTATACAATGGAAGGTTTGAAATATAAAATAAATAAGAAACAATTATATTTCGGTTTTTTCTTTTGAAGATATTTTAAAAATTGGTGGTCCCTACGCACGATTAGCCTTTCTTAATGCATCAAGAGTAAAGTTTTTAAAATAAAAATTATTAAAAAAAGATAAATATTTTTCTGTATTTTAGAATTTTTGTAATTCAAATTGGACAGAAATTCGACGATGGTATGCGAATAAATTATTTCCAAAAGCTGATTTAAATCGTGTATTGTAAGAATTTTGTCTTTTTTATTTTTAAATAATTATTATTTATTTATTATTTAGATTACAATGTTTTAAATCTGCTTGGCTTTATGCATTCCTTCATGATGGTTTAAAATTTCCTGTTAATTATCAACGTTTACGTTCAGCATCACTTGTTAATAATAATGATGTTCAATGGACATTAGGTGCTATTCTTTATAAAACTAGATTCCTTCCATTAAGGTTTATAAAATTTCGTTTTTTTTCTAATTCTTAATGTTTATATTTATTCTTTTAATAGATCAATAAATCAAGTAAAAAGTACCATACATTATCGACGATCTCATACTGATTCAACAGCAATAATTATTTTAATATGTATTATGTTAGGATTATGTATTTTAGTATTTTATAGAAAAATGTTACGAGCTAAATTTCGATCATTATTTTTCCGTCGTAATGGTCTTCATTCATCATCATCAAGTAGTAATTTTAATCAACGTTATCAATTATTAACATCAGTTGTTATTGATGATTCACCATCATTATCACATATATATTCAAGTGGAAAACCATCACAGATATCATCATCTTCATATAGTGGACGATTAAGAAATGTTTGAAAGATATATATTTATATGGCTTTTTTTCTATCCCTTTTTTCGTTAAAATTTATCCGTACTCATTTTGGAGAGATTGTAAGTTCGTTTTTTTTTTTGTTACACAAAAACAATAAAATATTTTTTTTTCTTTCTTATTAATTAATTGATATCGATTGAAGTAGATCTTTTTCCTCGCAGATATCTATTAATCTCATAACAAAAAAGAATATACTATCAAAGTATTCAAATAACTCAATCAATATATAAAAATAATTAAGTAAAGGCTAGTATTTATATGAGCAAGAAAAAATTTATATTTTAATAATAAATATTACTGTGACCAAAGTATTTTTGGTTTTAAATGGTCTACCGCGCTTTCTTTTTGTATTAATTGCTACATTTTTTGCCTGTGATGGAGTTTTGCAATATTTTAGTCTTATAAATATCCAAATGACGTGTTTGTAGATGTAGTTTTTCAGAAATGATGAGTACAAATTGCACTTTTCTATTCGCCAGAATTATTGATTAAATGTACGCACCAAATGTTTAAGTAGACAGATTTGCATGTGTCAAATGAATTGAATCTGCAATTTTCATATCGTTTTATTTCTTTAACTGTTATTGTTGTTTCTTCATCAGAAGGCATATAATACTTTGTTATGTTACCATTTGGAACATCTAGAATTTCTTTATTTAACACGTTGACTGTTTCCATGATAAAAAAATAGTTCTTGTTCTACGTCCACTTTTTATTTTTTTCTTAATTTTAAAATATATTATTTCTCATGTTTATTACGTTTATATACTGTAAAAATAAGTTTTAAACATATCTTTAATGTCTTTTTATGCAACACATATGATTCAATTATTTCCCTTAGATCAAATGTTTCTTTTATTTTCGCTGAGTATCTTTTTCGCCAAAATAATCTATTTCGTACTGTTTATCAATAATTGATTTAACTTGATTTTTAAACGAGTGAAACTTCTACTGATAAAAATACCAAAAAAGTTCATCCATTAAAAGAAATTTCCACAGATTATAAGTGGGAATGTTATCATAAGATAAGGAAATCGTATAACGCTTCTTATGTAAGAGAAAAATGTAAACAAATGTCAACAGAATGTAGACAATGCAAGAAACCATTCTACTTAACTTACTTTCATGAGTGTCAGTAAACATCATTTCTGGAACTTAACATATAAAAAAAACGATGAGAAAAATCAGGTTATAATAGTGCCATTATAATATACTACAAGTCTGATTTTTCTAATCTTTTCTTTTATTTTCATTTAAATTGGTACAGAGAAAAAGCTAGTTTTTATATTGAAAACACTTTTTTGTAATGAAAACATCTGAAATTGAGCATTCACTTTTTTTCTCAAATAAAATCAAAGTGCTATGTTTAGGATTTTATTATATAAAGTGCATCATATGCGATTCAACTAAGAACTAGAATACTTCTTTATATTGTATCGATACGTTCTAATAATGTAATCAAATGATGATGCTCGAATTGACACAAGAAAGATTTCGTTATTTGAACCATATATTGACTATTGAAAATACAACAACTGTGAAACTACTGCTCAATTATATATTTGTTTATAATAAAAAAATAATTTATAAACAAATATGTACTTCTAATAAAATTGATTTATACAAGTATCTATCATTAATATTTTTTTCTTTTTGATGTATCTACTGTTTTATCTATTGTTTAATTGATATTTCATTTTTGGCACATAAGATCTATAGTTATCATTACTGTACACTAATAGAAAAAGATAGATTGATGTAGTGTGACTAAAAAACTTATCATTTCTCTAATGGAAATAGAAGATTATTATTATATATATTCTATTGAAGTAATTGTAAATTCTTGAGCATTGTTCTTTACATGTAACAATGTATAACCTTCATCGGATTATACGTTATTACTTTCTATACAACAAAAATTCTTTTTTCTGCTATCGCTAGAAAGTTGAATGGAAGATTAAGAAAAAAAATTTCTTATAAAATAATATTTAAACTTACGTAATTAATGATCCTACTCTCTAAAACATATTCAGTTTAGGCAAAATATTTATGATAAACATATTTTATGCATATTATAGGTCTAAATGTAGGTGGCAAAAGAATACGATTATTTTGATTGAAACAAAATACATTATCATATATTGATGTAATTTAGATGAAGAAAAAAATATTACAAAATTGATCATAATAGTAAATATTAAATCTTTTTAGTGTCAATATGTATGTCACCGTAATATTTAATTCAAATAAATAAATAAAATGAGTAAAAATATGATATATATTCTAGAGTTCATGGTATATTTACATTAAAGAATAATCTATCATATCGTATATAAAGATATTTCTCTTCTCATTACTATGAAAAATGTTCGTAATAAAATTATTTCTATAAAGAAATCAGAACAACATTTGTCGAATGTAAATATGTATTCATATCAAATCTCTTTCATTTTAAATATGTGATTTCATATTTAATGGATAGAGATTTATGTGAGTCATACTCATTAGAGAAAATTTTGAATAAATAGTGAAAATTATAAAAGTAGAATTTCTTTTATTGTTGGTAGTCGGGGAGAAAAAAAAGACTTATATTAAAAATACATATATGAATTGAATCAAAAAAAGAAACCGTTCAATTACCTAGATGAGTATCCAACTAATCCTCTTTCAAGGTCAATTACATCCATTATTATTTTTGTTCTCATGTTTGCAAAGCTCTTTATATTAATGTAGTGCGCAAGAGAAAAATGATTTAATAAAAAATATTTTAAGTACTTCATTTCTCTTCCAAAATTATATAGTTTTTTGTTTACATTTCCTTCTCTATAGAAAAAGAAAGCACAAGAAACTTTTTTTTTTATGACGACTTATAGGTGTTTATACATTTCGCAAACGTCACATCACATCAGATCATCATCAATCAATATATAAAATAAAATTAGAAAAATACGAAAGAAAAAAGATTGTACAAGCCATAAATGAAGACTGAAATCGTTTTTTTCTCTAGTTCAAAAAGAACATATGAACGTACAAGGATAGACAAAATAATAGTATTGATGATTTTATTCTTTCACATCAACAATAAGTGGAGCTTCATACATTGAGTGTCGAATACCAAATGAATAACCAGGTGCTTGTTGTTTATGAAGCCAAACTTTCTCTGGAGAATATTTACCAGGTCCTGGTTTTTGAGTTGTATCACCAGGCATTTCATTTCGAGCTATCATGCTATAATGTGGTGGTTCCTGTTTGTATATACCTGGTTTTGTTACATTATAAGCACCTAAAGAATATATTGACATATAATATTAAAAAAAAAGAAAAAATTTAATAGCACATCATTTATTACCAGGTCCTGGTGTTCGTTGTAAATCTTCATCAAAACCACCTCGTTTACTTCTTCCAGTTAATGTATACATTGGTGCTTGTTTTTTTACACTTTGTACTGTTTTACCAAGCATTCCAGGTAAACCATAAGCATTTGGTGCTAAAAGAAAATCTCAATATGTATCTAAACATAATAAACGATACACTCATACCGGGCGTATTATCGAGTCCATAGTATTTATGACGAGAACCAAATGTATAAGCAGGTGGTGCATGAAATACCGTTTTCATTGGTCCTTTATCTTCGGGCTTATAAGCACCAGGTCCTAATCGAGATCGTATGAAACTTGAGTCATTTTAATAATCTTCTTTTTTTGTCTGTTTTTTTCTTACCAGGATTAAGATCTCCTTTAAGATCACCACGTCGAGCATAGAGTGAATAATGTGGTGTACCATCTCTACCAGTTCGAGAAATTTTTGGATTTGGAAAATAGCAGGGGCCAGGAGATGCTTCATCTTTATATTTACCATGTCTGAGACCGAATGAATATGCTGGTTGTTTTGTATGAACCGACCGTGGATCATGAAAACTACTTCCGACTAGACCCGGTAATAGATAAACCGGACCAGGTGTTGAATGCATAGCCGAAATTGGGCCGCGTGGTTTTGTTTCAGTGAATACCATACTTTTAACTTTATCTAAAAGAAATTTTACCGAAAAAATTCTAAAAGCGTTAGTTTTTAATAAATGTAGTATGTAATTGATGATTAAAAAAGCATACAAATAAAACTATTTTTTCATAGACATACACACTCTCTCTCACACACACACTTTCTCTTTTTTACGCATACACATTATTAATGTAAGCGCTTCTCATCTTTTACCCCACCTCTGTTTCGTTTGTTGGCAACGAGTGGCGACAACAGACAATGGACACCTTGACGCCCGAGACAACAATCGAATAATGGAAAAACTTTCTCTCTTTTCTTTTTTTTTTACATCTGTTGTCGAAAGAAGAGAAGAGAGAAAGACGCAATTTTTTGAATCAATCAATAGAGCACACGCATACACCTATAGTGCTCTACTGCTTCCCATTTTCTCAGTTTCTTTTCTTTTGATGAATTGACGAATTTTTTTTCTTACAAAGACTCAAAAGATTGATTGTGGTCTACTGCTACTCCGCTTCTATTCGATAGTGAAAGTAAAAAGAAAAGAAATTTTGTTGTTGTTGTTGTTGTTATGGTTGTCAATTCTTCATCGTTTTTTCTTTTCTTTATTTCTTTTTGTTGTATGTGAATGTTGCAGTATTTGTATACTACTCGACGTCACTAAAATAAAGTGAAGTGGAGTATAACTATAAAGAACTGAATGTATAAACGAAAAAAGTTGTATTCTATTCATTTTTAAGATTCCTACGGATGTATAATACCTTCTCAATACATATGTGTAAAGTTCTATTCAATTTTATAGTTGAGAGACATACGTAATATGTTTAAATAAATGAAAATTATGTAATATATTCAATCAATAATAACGAGTAACAAATAGAAAAATGACTTAGCAACAATGTATATCACTATTAAAAATTAAAGTGGTTTAAAAAACTATTTAACTTCTTTTTTTACATAGAATTGAAGGTTGTAATCATGTTCAGAAGATTTTCTTTTTCATGTATCCTAACTTGACCTTCATTTAGAAAAGCTTTCATACATACAAACACTTTTATTTTTTCAAGGACTAATATATTACCTTTTTCATGAACATGTTGAGCAGACATATTAATAATTGATATTAAAATTCAATGTAAATATAATCTTTCTGAGATGTTAAACTTACTAACATATGATATATTTAAGAAAGAATTTTATCAACAAAATATTCACACAATAAAAGCTTATCTTTCATGTTTTTTCTTTCACTTTTATATACAACATTCTTAAATATAATGATAAGACTTTAATGTAAAAGTCGCAGCTTATGAATCATTTAAAACAAAACAAGTTTTAGTTTTTTATATTAAGTTATTAAAGTATTATAAAATTTTATTAGACTGTATTGATCATAAAGCAAATATTCGTCACTGTTTTGTTTTCACTCTCTACGCGTATATAGAAAAGAAAATGTTCTCAACCATTTCTTGATTTTTCATTAGCTAATGCTAATCGTCGAATATATGAAATACAAATAGCAGCATTCTCTTGAAGTACATCATCTTTTGAACCAACCATTTCCATTAATAACTAAATTTATAGAAAAAATAAGTAAAAAGCATTTTTTTTAAAAGATAAACATACTCGAACAACACCCGCTTCATGCATTGTAACACAATTCATTGGATGTTTTGATAATTGATGTAATGCTTTAGCTGTTGATCGATGTACATTAGGATCAGATGATTTAAGATATTTAACAAGTGGTGCTACAGCTTGATTTTCACCAAATGCTTGTCGATTATTTCCCCATTTACAACATTCAGCTATAGCTTCAGCTAAATAACGACGAAGTAGATCTTCATTCTATTAATATAACAAAAAGAATTAAAATGAATAAATTTTAAAATTTAATTCATTTTACTCGTGTTACTAAATCTGAAAGAAGTTTAACAACTCCATGATCTGTTATAACAGCTAAATTTTCTTCATCTTTAGCTATTTCAGCTATAGCTGCACAAACGCTTGCTAATACTTCTACATCTTTTGATTTTAATAATGATACAATTAATTCTAGACCACCAACAAAACTTCGTACCATTTCACCTGAATCCTATAATATTAAAATATATATATATATATCAAAAAATATCTTATTGATATATTCATTTTAAACAAACTTTTAGATTTTTTACACATGGTGATATAGCCCAAGCAGCGGCAGCTTGTACTCGTGGATTTGGATTTTTTAAAAGTGACCATAATAATCGAACACCATCCAAACGATCAATCATTCTAAATAAATCTAATAATAATAATAATAAAATTTTCGAAAATAAATTAATTACACAATGCTTTCAGGTTCTTCAGCACATTGACGTAATGCATGACAAGTATTTACTAATAAAGCTTGATTTGTTCCTGTTAATAAATTAACTAATGGTGATATTCCATTAGCTTTACGAATTGTTGTTCGATTTTCTCCTTCTTTTGCACATTCAGCTAATGCACCAACAACATTAACTAATACTTCTTCTGGTTGATTATTTAATAATTGTACAAGTGTATCAATAGTTCGAAATTCTTGAAATTGTGCAATATTCTAATATTAATAAAAAAAAAAAAAAAGCTCATATAAAAACATAATATAATAGGATAAAAAAGAAAAGAAAATTACTTCACGAGAAATTGAACATTTCCAAATAGCACCTGTTGCTGCAGCTAACAATGCTTTATTTTCTGATTGTTGTAAAAGATCATGTAAAGGACGAAGACCCAAATATTTTCTTACAAGATCACGTATTTCTTTATCTTCGGCACACTAAATAAATAATTTCTTTTTTTTATTAATCAAATAAAAAATATTCTCTTATTATTTCACCTTAGAAATAGCACTAGCACAATGTTTTTGTAATTCAGCATTAGCACTTAATAAATTTTTAACAAGATCAGGAATCATACCTCGTAATGCTGTTCGATAAACAGGCTATATAGAAACAAAATTAATTATTTTAATATTAAAATAAAAATGAATATTAATTATACATCAGTAGCACATTCTTCTATAATACCACCTACAGGTACTAACATATTTTCATTAGGACTTTTAAGTAATTTAGCTAAAAGTGGAATAACCCCGGCACGTTGCATAGCATGTTTATTACGATTCGATCGACTTAAACTCCAAAGTGCTAATGCACCTGCACGAGTAACTTCAATATTCTTAGCATTATCATTATGTGAAGTATGATGATTTGATCCATGACCATTAATAGAAGTGCTGTCCAAAAGAGCAACCTATATTTAGTTTTTTGTTTATTTTAGTAATATTTAATCTATTAAATAAAATACGTACTAATCGTTTAATACCTCCATTTTGTTGAACAACTTTACGTGCTCGTTTAAATTTAGCAACATGAGCTAAAAGAAAATATTAGAAACTTTGTTGATTATTTTTTTATATATTAAGAAAAATTTTTACCAATAGTTTCAGCAGCAAGACATTTTAAATCTTTATCGGGTTCATCAAGTAATTTAACCATTGTTTGTAATCCACCAAGATCAGCTATACTTCGACGTATAGAAGGATTATTTGAAATTTCTTTGAGTATATGTAATGAACCAATCTAAAGAAAAATTTTGAATTATTAAAATTTTATATTATTCTTTAAAAAAATTTTTATATTTAAATCTACCTTACAATCTATATCATCTGTTTCAAGTAAATTAACCAAAACTTCTAAACCACCAACATCACGAATAGCTAATTGACATATTTCAACTGATAAATTAAAATCACGAATAGAAGATAATGCAATAACAGTAGCAGTTGGGTTTCCACCTTTAAGATATTTAACTAATCGTTGTATTTGCCAATATTCTGATGGTAAATCAGTTTGATCTTGACGTGTTCGTTCTACTAATTGATCTTCTTCATCATCATCATCTTCTTCGCTTGAATCCTCAGATTCATAATTTCCAGCTCCTCCACGTCGACTACGATCTGTATGACCACCTGTACGTGTATTAATTCCTCTTTCTAAACTATTACCTTTTGATATATTTATTTGATTTTTACGTGAAGTATTTCGACTATATTTAAAAGATAAAATTATTTATAAGAAAATCTTTTTTTTCAATTATCATACTCAGTAGCTAATGTATCCCAATCACGAGAGCTTAATAATAATTTTTGACGATTTTTATCTGCTGATGTATAATCTGATAATATATTAAATCCGAAAAAAAATATGATAAAACGAATAGTTTACCTGTACTTGTTACTGATGACATTATTTCTTTTTCGTTTTTTTTTCTGTAGACTTTATAAACTATTTATTATTGATCAAAGTCAATTTGGCACCATCAATTTATTTTTACGAATGATATTACTAAGCAACCTGATTTAATGTAATCGAATGAAAATTATTTTTTATAATAACTTTAAAAAAAAGAAAAATCAATTCAACCATTCTTTTCAATTTCTATATCACTTAAATTATTTATTTTATAGAGACTCTTAGCAGTAATGCACTTTATTTAATCCTTGTTGTTGCTAAGCAACATGAAATAAAAGCAGCTGAAGGAAAGAAAAATCTAATCAAATGAGATTATTTATTAGAATTAACAATCAAATATAATTTATTGAATAGTTTTTCTTAATATGTTCCTCACTTATTCTTAATTATATTTATCTTATCGGAAGTACTATCTGTACAATATTTTATAAATTTATTTTTTAATAATACGGAATGAACAATTAAAACGATAATCAGATAAAATACAATCATTATCAAAGATCTTCAAAACAAATAAATATTTTTGTGATGATGTTTTTATCTTTTTTTTTTAAATTATATTTCAAATAGTTGATAGATTACCAATTAAAAACTACCTAAATATTATAGCTCACTAAAATACAAAGATTTTCACAAGTTAAAAACAAATTACAAATATTCAAATAGTATCAATATATTTTGTATAAAAAGAACAGTAATCTATTCTGCTTTTATCCACTTGAATATAAAAGAATGAAGTAAATTTTACGTTGGTTTGCAGTAATTATATAAACGAACTTGAAAAAATTGTACACTACATGTTTATTACTGATAAGAACAACAATAAAGACCAGCAAGTGCTGCTGAATAAATTAACAGTACATTAATAAAAACATAATTTTTTTTCTTATTCGATAAAACTGTTTAAATTGACTTAGATTTATTAATAGTCAATGATAAAAACACTTCTTATTAATATCTTTATCAAACTATCATCATTAATCTGTACAATAAATACTGATTTTGTATTTGTTTGATCTTTTCTGGAAGAAAAAAATTTAGTTCCATTGCTTATTCTTTTTCGTAATGAAGTGCCTGCACGATAATGTAATCTCCTGTTTTCTTTATCCTATTACATATATTGAAGTGCATAGCCTTGTTTAAATGCACATTCTTTCTTTTTTCAAATATGTATCATTAATCATTGAAATATTCTTATAAATACTTCTTTCGTTTTTTTTAAACTCTATTTTTCTATGGTTGCTTTTTTTTTAGGTTTGATCTATGTCAAACATAATTCCTTCAACAGATACTAATACTTTAACTCAACGACTTCAAAGTGCTGAAAAATCTATAATATTTATTCAACGTGAACATGCATCAACATTAGCTAATCTTCATGAAGAAATCGCTAAATGGCAACAAAAATATAGTGGTTAGCATAAAATTAGTCTTTATTTATTATTTCATACATCTATTAGATTCATTTTCAGATCTTACATTTCAATTATCAATTGGTGGTACTGTCATTAATTCTTCTAATGATGGTAAATAATAATTATAAAGAGAAAAAGATGATTTTTCTTTCATTATTCAAGGTAAACTTCAAGCAACAATAGAACAACTTGAAAATAAATTACAACAATATAAAGATAAAATAGAAAAATTAAATAAAATTTTAGAAGAAAAAGAAAAACTCGAAAATGATTATGAAAATCGTCTTATTGTAAATGATCGAAAGCATGCATTAGAATTACATACACAATATAATAAACAACGAGAACTTAAAATTGAACTTGAAAAACGTTCAACATTAATTGCACAACTTACTCATCAAATACATCAAGAAAAACAACATCAACAAAGTGTTTATAATCGTATTCGTCTTGAACAAATTATGTTACCTAATAAATCAACAAAATGTAAAAATAATGATGAACAACGCCATTTGCTATCCGGTCGTCGTCTATCAAGTCGTTCATCATCTCTTAATCATCGTACTATTCCTGATCAAGAATCTAAAAAAATTTTATTTATTGGACGATCAACACCTTCACAACATATGCAATCGTTTTCATCAAAAAATTTCGAGTCAGATGATGTACAATTATGTACAAAATATCAACGACCATTACTGAACAATCATATAGAAAATGTGAATTTCAATAAAATCACATCATCACAATCGAAAATTAAATTATCCACTGTTCTTCCGCCAATTATTAATAGAAAAATGCCACTTAAAGCATTGACTATGACAACATTTCAGCGTGAAGACGAAGCTTGAAAAATATTATTATTTAGCAGTTATTTTTTGTGATATATAAACGATAGACTTGAACGAACAGTTATTCTTTATTCTTTTTTTTTTTGTCTTTTTTTTTTCAGTTTGAAATAATAACATTTCTTTAGATAGTAAGTGACAATTTTTTTCTGAAAAGAAAATGAATTCTTCCTTAGAATGTCTATATCTCTTCAAAGTCGAATCTTTATATATGTCATTGTAATAAAAGTTTAATTTCAAATATAAATTTATCATAAAATCTGAATCGTATAATAATGCACATTAATATTAGATTATAACTATTTTTATATGAAGATACAATTGTGTTTATTAATTTATACGGGTGACACAACACTCAATTTAAATAATATTGCTCTCAATGATTGGATATGCCGTAAGATTTTGCTTCTCTTAGATTTGTAGCGAACAATAGTTTGAAACTAGCTTCAGAATTGACCATGGAACAGAGTAAAATTTATCATTTCTCTTTTACAATGTATATAAATTCATTGAAACATAAGTGAAACATTGTATCCAGATATTTCAATGTAACTGTAAAATTTTAGACAATCTCATCTCTTATAATACTAAGAGATTACAACAGCACAATTCTATTTTTTTATTACAGTTCTAAAAAACATGAATCAATACCATTTTATGCAACATTGGTGAAATAATTATTCATTCTTTTGTCTTTCTATTAGATATTTTCTTAGATGAACATAGAGAATACTTGTCATTCTAACACATACAGATAATAATAGTTGTGTTCCTTCCTATTTTCATTTCAGAAAATCTTTTTCAAT
This sequence comes from Macrotrachela quadricornifera, assembly GCA_022393335.1. Classification (NCBI taxonomy): domain Eukaryota; kingdom Metazoa; phylum Rotifera; class Eurotatoria; order Philodinida; family Philodinidae; genus Macrotrachela; species Macrotrachela quadricornifera. The sequence continues at coordinate 323,483 of JAJEKB010000381.1, read as the reverse complement.
AAAATATGCAGATCAAAATGAAAACAATCGCTTTTAAATTATATATTAAATGTTAATCTTTTTAAAAACTTGTTTTAACGAGTTCAACAACGGTTGTCATAATTATTTGATGAACTTCCCTTGATGTCATTTTCATGTGTATTCTGTATTTTATAAATATTTTAATTTCTATTAATAATTATGTTCGAAGAAATTATTTAATCTAACATAGACAGACGAACGAGATTTTTGGGTCTATCTTCAATTATATCGAATATAGACTGGAAAAGATTAATCAGGACAAAACTGTAATAACGTTACGCTTTACCTTCAAAAATGTTTTCTTGTATCAATATTTTTATTTGATAATTTGGTTTTTGATGATATTTGAGGGTGAGGCACATCAAGGAAACAACACATATTTACGTATATTGCGCGTGTGTCTAATCAAAATCCTCGTTACAATCCTGTTGAAGATCCTTATATATTCTACTACAATCTGGTGAGTTCTTTCAGATCTTTGTCGGCTATGATGTTTGTAGTTTTTGAGGTTTCAGATGAATCCTAAGAGATGTGATCTATTCATGAGTTTTCTTTAAGACAAAGCTAACGAAAAAAATAACCATTGAAAATTGATTTCAACTAAAGATGTTTATATATTTATGGTTTTTCGTTCAAATAATCAATAGTTTTGAATGAGAATATTACAAGTGGTGCATGAGCTTGAAGTGTTTATAAAAACTAGAGCCAGAAAGTAGGAAATAAAACGACTCTTATTGAAAAAAGAGACTAACAATAAAAGTGTAATAAAACTTAATTAATTCATCGTTCTTACCAAATACTTTCACTTCATATTGCATCAGAAAAAGCAATGTGTTATGTCAAGAGAAAAAAAGAATATCTCATGAAATGAAATGCTTTAAAAAAAAACAACTTTCTTACCTTCGACGAATTTTTCACATCTTATTCAAAGTCCTCGAATTATTTTTTAATAATATTTCTATATTCGTTTAGCGAAAGTTACCAAGTTTATGAGTTTTATAGAAATAAAATATGAGTATAATGTACATCAATGAAAAAAAAAACAAATATATGATTTGTCACAGAAAATACAAAAGATTCAAGATGATGTGGCTGATACGAGTTGTCGAAGTGCCAAATTTTTGTAAATTCCATCGTTTTTCTTGATAAGAGAGTCATGTGTACCCTGTGAACGAAACGAAATTAGAGAATGTATGTATTTTTTTTAAATCAATAATTTACTCGTTCAACAATTTGTCCTTGATCAATAACAAGGACTAAGTCAGCATTTCGTACGGTAGATAATCGATGTGCAATAACTAAGACAGTTCGATTAATCATTGCACGATCAATAGCTTCTTCGATAAGATGTTCACTTTCTGCGTCGAGTGCACTAGTAGCTTCATCCAGTAATAATAATTTTGGATTCATTAGTAATGCTCGTGCAACTGAAACACATGAATAATTTCTAATTGATTCATTCTCAATTTTATACTTACTTGCCAAGCGTTGCCGTTGACCACCTGAGAGGCGAATACCATGTTCACCAACCAGAGTATCATATTTGTTTTCGAATTGTTCAATAAACTGATGTGCATTAGCTAATTTAGCGACATGAATAATCTCATCCAAAGAAATCGACGCTCGATTGATTCCAAACGTGATATTATCACGAATGGAATATGCAAATAAAGTTGGTTCTTGATTAACAAAGGATACATTTTGTCGAAGCCATTGAGGATCAATAGATGACAGTGGTTGAGAATTGAAAAAGATGGTACCAGAATCAGGATCGTAGAATCGTTCGATCAACGATGCTATAGTACTTTTGCCACTACCAGATGGTCCAACAAGTGCTACTTTTTGCCTATGTTTAATTGTAAATGAAATATCTTTCAATACTTGTTGTTCAGGTCGAGCTGGATATGCAAAATTAACATGATCGAATTGAACACTTCCATCAAAATCTATTGGATGAGTTAAACAAGTTTCATTTGATGTTGCCGGAATTTTTGGTCGTCGATCGAGTAAACCAAAGAAACGTTGACTAGCGCCAACAGCTTGTTTAAATTCTGGTAATTAATAGAAAGAGTTTATTTGAGTTAATATAACAGAATTTAAATACTTACCACTAAAGAGTGAAGCAATAACTGCAAAAGCTATAGCTACTTGAACTATATATCCAAAAAATGATACTAGAATACCACTGGAAATTTTTTTATCATATAATAACTTGGCACCATACCTAGAAGTCGAAATTATGTTCGGCTGTATGATATTCAACGAATGATATTAGAAATATGAAAGACGAACAAATCCAAACTTCTGGATTCATTCAAGAATAGAATACATATTTTAGCAAATGGAAAACCATTTTTAAGTGATTTTTCTAAGAATCAAAACGACGTTTCGGCCGTTTCATGAAAGTCAACTTATGATTTATGAAAATTTTCAATAAGGCTGAAATATTCCAAATATCATGCTCATTACCTGAGACATGAACTTGAAATCCAGATGATTTCAGAAAATCTTGGGCATCTAAAGAGTACTAGATATTCTATGTATTTCTCAACAGTGAAAAGAATCAAACATAAGACGAACTTATCGATTTCAAGAGTCTTAAAATTATTTTAAGAATTTTTTTTTAAAGTTCCAAAGTATGAAGTTTTTACATTGTTGGTCTTGCTGCTATTTACTGGCTCACATTCATTTTTCGACACAATAAGAATCGACTTAGATTGGTTAATGCTATCAATAATTCGAATTATCTTTCACGGTTCCATGATAATGCAAGTAGAGCATTGCAAGAAAAAAAATAGCAATGAACAGTGACTAAATCAATAGAGTATCGTAGAGAATGACACACGCACTATAATGAACTCTTTCTCAATATAGATCATGAACTATTCCATTCATTTCGCTCGATGCGATTATCTAATTTTGTTTGGTTTTAAACGAGCTCTATCCGATTGAAAATTTCAGTTTCTATGGGTCGTATAAATTAAGACAATACTCTAGAGCTAGGTCATTTCTATTTGAATCGCTCATTTTGTCTCGCATTGCATGCATCACTTTTTTTTACCATGTGATAAAAGAAATTCCAACACCGACTAGTAATTCTAGGACACCTGAAAACAATGCATCATTAAGTGCCAATTTTTTTCCGATAATAAATGATTTGGATATGCTATCATTGTAGCTATTAATAACTTTGTCTTCCGATCCAAATATACGAACAGTTCCTAAATAAATATATGTTTTATCATATAAATATATTCATTCAACTGCCATAACTTACGAATATTTGAAATTGATTCTTCAGCAATTGTACCCGCTTCAGCTAACTGATCTTGAAATTTTTTCCTTAAATTCTCAACAATTTGTCCATATTTCATTGCAACTAATATAACAATAGGAACAATAACCATCAGAATAAGCATGAATGTTATTTCCAAATAGCACATCACAGCAAGACTTCCAATCATATAAATGATATTCTGAAGCAAAATAGCTACGTTATCTGTCACTGTACTTTGTACCACTTGAGTATCGCTCGATAATCGATTAGTCAATTCACCAGTACGATTTTCATCAAAAAAAGAAATCTCTTGACCCACAATTTTTTGAAATATATTCTGACGAAGACGCATAATCATTTTTCTGGAACAATAAAATTACAGATAGTATTATTTTTCTTGATAAAAAATGCGATACTTACTGACCGGCTAATTCAAACAACCACGAATCAATAGCTGAAGAAATTGAAGATACAAAATCCATACAAAAAACAATAATAATATATCGAGTCACAGAACTCATTGATTCACTGGTGAGAGCATTATTAATAATTTTACCATAAAGAATTATATCCACAGTTTCTATAACAGTGGATATCAATACAAAAAACAAACCAGTAATAATTAATGATCGTTCGGCTTTGGCTAACGAAAAGATTCGTGAAATATTGACTTTTTCTTTAATTTCATTGTTTGTTTGTTGCAATTGTTCGATTAATTTCAATTGTCTTAAATAGGGAACAATTAGTAGACTACCAACGAGTTCCAATGTAGAAAATACAAGAAAGATGCACACACAAGCTAAATCAAGCTTGCTAAGATGAAAACTGCGCAAAACAAAAACAAGTTTGATAATTGCAAAAGAAAATGTTCCAATAGTTATGACAATAAGAACAATGATTAACATAGATCGTGTGAAGGTGAATGTTTGAGGAACGATCGATCGATAGAGATTAATGATCACCCGTGTTTCTAATTCTGTTAAAAGAACAATCAGAACAATTAATTTACAGAAAGCAAGTGTGATTAGATCAAAAATTGAGGTCGTGAAACGAAAGTGAATGATATCATCAATGAGCATATGAGTACGGCTGCCTAGAATTTATTCAAAAAATTAGTTCGATGAACAATAAAAAAAAGAAAAGTACCTATCAGCCAAATAACCAATAGCACAAGAAATTCGATGAAGACAAGTAAACGAAGAAGATTAGTCAGACGAAAACCAGAGATTGCTGGAACACGAATCGTATTGTTCGTGGATGAAGTGTCATTACCCAGGTCGATTGTTGTTAGATGATCAACAAGCCGAACAATCACATCATCACTACTCGGTGTTACATCAAGTATTGGTACGTCGTCAAGATCAGTTGAAGTCATACTTCTATATAAGTGAATGATGAAATTTGCTTGAGAAACAAGCGGTTACGTCATTTGTCCTTGCCTGCAATACGAAACTTAATGTCGAATTGAGGAATGTGATTGGTGTTGATATTTAGAAACACCAATCAGATTCTTTAATTCAGTATTAAATTGCGTGGTAAAACAAGGGCTTTTGATCATTTAACTGACATAAAAGATGCGCCTATTTTTAGTAATTATATCTAAATGCATTATATGAAGATTTTTTTGGAACTGGGCTATATATATATATCAAGATTTATGCATTTTTAGAATCCTCGGTAGTTATAATGTATTTTTCTGGTCAATATCATGTTGATCAATTTGTAGAAAAATTCATAGATGGCGCCCTATATTAACTATCTGACATGAAGTTAGAATGTTATCCCATTAAAATCTGTTAAATTTTTGACTTTCCAGAGAATCACAGATTTGAATTGATACAAAGATTACTTAGATTTATGACTGCACTGAAGTCGTATGAATTGAGTCAAATTCTTTGTGAGTCGAAATAGACACTGTCGATATGGTTTTTCTCACATTGATAGTGGCAATTTTGGTCAACGAAAAGTTAGGCTCACTTCACACGATCCTATATCAACCACATGAGTTTGTTCGGCTTAAGTTCCAAGTTTGGTTATTTATGATAAAGATGACGCTAGTTAATAACATTAATAAAAACAGAAAAATTAAAAATAGTGAAGATAAAAATATGATACGATGACTTTATAAGCTATGTCTAAAGTTTCTGTAAACTATGTTTTTAATTGGCTCAATTTCAAAATGATCTGAAGAAGTGCAGTAATGAACTTGTTTTAGAAATGTTAGAAAGAATTTTTGACACTAGCTAGTGATGAAATAAATTATTCTTTTTCCTTGAAATAAACACCTTTTCTTTCATATGCCTATTTGTTCTCAACTAGAAAGCATTTGACGTACTACCAGTAGAAAGTTATACGTTTCAGAGGTCACTGTACATCAAAGACGAAAGACATTATTATTCATAAAAAAAATTGTTTACTCGAAAATCGGAAAAGAACGTATAAAAGATGGGTACGAAAAGCATCTGTTTTATTCTTTATGGAGATGCCTTTGACTTTGTCAGCAACTTGGACAAATTCTAATCGGTAAAAGTATGGATACGACAATGTAAGACATATATTTTATTCTTGGCAAGAATATGTGGATATACAAGATGAGTCAGCACTGTATAGAGAACTCTCACTACTCTGTTGTGATAGAGTGACTGAGAAGGATTCATCACAACACGATATCTTATGAGAGAAAACATAATGAAATAAAATAACGGAATACATTCCAGAAGAATGCTTCACATCTTAATTTGCACTCTCAAGGTTGTCAAGATGTCATCTAGTTTTGAGTAAGGTCGAGATTCGATAGAAAAAAACATTAGAGATACCTGAGAAGATGCTTACAGTGATGTGAATTTTATAATGTAATGAACAATTGCTGCAAATGTTCCTCTTCTTTCGTATGGCAATAAAAAAGGGGAAGTTTATGCACAGGCAATGGAGAGCAAAATCACTACGATATTCTCAATGATCATAACAGATGAATCAGTTTTTTTATTCACATACATCATCATCTGTGATAAGTAACATTTACTTTCAACGAAATATACAAAGAAAAATAGCTACAAGATATTTTACCAACATTTGAATCATCGTCAGAAGAAAAACTTTGGAAAGGCTTTTAGTAAATAAGCTTTAAGATAAATTCCAACAGAAGAGTATGCGATCGCGAACTGAAAAGTTTCGATTTTCTTAACATTTTATGTGATTACAAACACAAATAGAGTTTTTCCGAGATGAGAGTTGCATGAGAAAAATTTGTTCTTTTTGTAAGATACTAAAAGACTGGATGATACTCTTAAGTTGAAGTAGATAGGCTTATTTGAATCCCATTTATCGAAAATAGTTGTAATCATCGTCAACAATAAATCATTATTTTCTCATTCCATTATTTGCATTTTCAGATTTTGTTCTTTATTATGTAAACCTTTACTTCTTGCGCTCTTTTGACTCACATATATTTTTTATTCACATAGAAAGAAGACTATAAATAAATATTATTATGTATTTGTTATTCAAAGAATGAACTCACGCAAGTACCAACAACCACTGGTTTCCTATTGTCATACTATTTCATCGCCAATAATAATAAAAAGATACATCGTTCAAATCAGTATTCATATCAAGATTGTCCCAAATTTTGAGAAGAGTTTACTTGATAAGTTCATCATACGCTATGAAAGTAAGCAATTCTCCCAGTAAACACATTTCATCAAAGCTATATAAACTCATTTAGTCAATCCAAGATCTGCTGAAAGATTATACTTTCATGTTCTTGTCAATTATGACTCAGAAAAAAAGAAAAAAAAATGTGGAACATGCGTACATATTAGAAATACTCCCGCAAGAGAGTAAAAAGTGTACGGTATTTGAAATCCTTAATCAAAACTATATAGTAACATGAACTCTATCAAAAAAGATTTTCTATCAAAATCCAACTGAGAAGTATTGGTAAATTACAGTAGGAAACAACTGAAAGAAAACTGACTAAATTTAGATGCAAAATGTCTTTTGATAGAATTCTAGTCATTAGATACAGTTTTAGTTGCTGATTTCAAATATTATATACATTTATTAAAAAGCTCATTTTTATTGAGCATAGTATGCCAATATTGACATCCTATTGAATTTTTCTTTTCTATTTCAAATATTCTTAGTATTTAATCATGTTTTACACATTTCCCCTTATTGTTGAAGCTATACTTCGAAAAGATCATTAAAAAAGGGCAGTAATGTATTTTATTTTCTTTGAATCTCGATCTGTATTTCAGAGTCATCATTGAATTCCACATCTAATGATACTAGATTTAATAGAATATTACGAAAAAAAGATATTTTGACGATCCTTAAGTTAGTCATAGGTACGAAGAAAACCAAGAAAACTGGATAGCCGTCGTTCAAGAGAAGTACTTAATTTTACTTAGAATTTCATATCAATTTCGAATATGCAGTTCTTTTTGAGAAATATCATAGGAAAAAAAATTGTCCTAACAACATTTGCGCTGTAACGCTTAGAGGAGTTACTCAGTGTCATCACGTTTGTTGGTGGTGTGTACACATTAAATTTTTTGTTAGAAAATAGAATTTTATAGAATTGCTTATCTTTGAAACGTCATTTTATCTTCTTTATTTCACAGCATCCATTTTTTTCTTGAACTAAGTACTATTTTTACATCTACTTTTGAATAGATATTTATTTTATCAATTTCAATTTGCCATTAGTTATAATAGAATCAGTGAGTGGTCCATTAGATATTTTTCCATTATATCACGTTTGTAACAAAATAAATTATTTATATAGTCGACATTTAAAAAAGAAAAAAAGGAAATGAAAACCAAAGTGAAGAACAATGATCTTATATTTTAAAAAATAAAGCATTCTATTCAATTTATGTCATATGCAGATTGAAATGTTATTGTTAGTTTCTCTGTTATTTTTGACAGTCATTGTTGTCAATAATGATTGCACAATACGTATTGGTTATATCTATAATGCAACATATATTTCCACCAATATTGTAAGTAGTTTATTCTATAACGGTACATGCTTACAATGCATTTGTTATGCATTCATGTCAAGCATACCGTCACAGTATGTAGGATTAAACTGCTATAGAAATAATGACACTTGTTTATTATTTGTTAACTATTCATTACCATACATGATACAGAAAAATGTAAACTCAACATTTTCATTCATACAATTACCACCATCGCAAACTTCAGCAACAGGTAATTTATACACGTGTCTTCTCTCTATAATGATACAAGAGATACTAGCAATGTTCTTTAGTAGTGAAATGTTACATCTCAATCTAGATAGTCTCGTATTAAGTCTGCGATAGCTGTTGCATTTAGTTCTCAGAATATAACGAAGTATATATATTACTTTTTTTGATATATTAGTTTGTTGATCTCATAAGAGTTATTCAGACATACATTTATAATAAGGAACATATTACTTTTAGGGATGCAACAAACCCAAAGTTTTGGGTTTTAAATTTGGATTTGGGTTTGGATTTGTATGTTTATGTCAGGATTTGGTCTCGATTTGCATTTGAATTAAATCTAAAAGCTTAAATTCAGATACGACTTGGATTTTAGTGCTTAGATTTGGATGTGAGTTTGAATTTGTTGGTTAAGATTTGGATTTGGATTTGGTGGTTGAAGTCTGGATTTGGATTTGGGATTTGATGTTAAATTTACCAAATCTAAAAGATAAAGCGTCGACAAGAACCATACACTTGTAAAGAATGGTTTCCAGTCAAAAAAGAAAAATTTAAGATTTGATACAAATCCAAAGGATTTGGATTTAGATTTGGTCTAAAATCCAGAAATTGTTTTTTGATGATGGAGTACCCTTAGCAAGTGGATTGTTCTTGTCGATACTTTGTCTTTTAGATTTGGTAAATTTAACATCAAATCCCAAATCCAAATCCAAACTTAAATCATCAAACCCAAATCCGAATCCAAATTTTAACCAACAAATCCAAACTCATATCAAAATCTAAGCACTAAAATCCATGTCGTATCTGAATTCAAGTTTTTAAATTTAATTCAAATGCAAATCGAGACCAAAACCTGGCATAAACATGCAAATCCAATTCCAAATTTTACTCGAGATTTGTTGCATCCCTAATTACTTTAGTTTAAATAAATTATTTATCACACTTCCTATGACGTATCTGATAATCAATGATGAGCGACAAAAATTGAAAAAAGAGAATTATTATGAGAAAGAGCGCTAGAGACAACAATTTACGAGATGTTATGTATAGCTTGACAGTAGATGGGATCTAACTAAATGAATAGAGAGAAGAGAAGAAGAAAGAAAAGAAAACAACATATTATGGTGGTTCAACATATTTTTTAATGGAATTTTCAACTTCTACATCTGATCTTTTAAAAAAATCTTTTTGTTTTTCATGGTAAAAAGAAAGAGAAAATATCTAAACTCATATGATGTGTCTTCTGTGCATAACGATTTACAAAAAAATATTTTTTCTTATACTCATAGACTTATAGAAGCTCTTATCTGGTGCTGTATAGATGAGAGATACACTTTTCAAGTCTTTCCGTCTTCATTTCTTTCCGAAGATTCAAATATGTTTTATAAATTTTTGCCAATAATCATATACATAGTAGGGAAGTGATATTTTCTTGTGCGAGTGCTAATGTTACATAATTATTCCATCTGCAAAGATCGTGTATGAAACGAATACCCGAACAATAAATATATTCTATTTTCTCTTTCTAGTCCTTTGTAACGAAGAACCAGATTGAGAAAAGCCACAAAAAGTGTGAGAATGCAAAGCATGAAAAAGTTTTTTTCTTATATCATTTCTTTTTTCAATAAAAATTGTACATTAAATTTGTCTTACAACATCACAAATATTCCATATTTTAATTATTCTTTTTTTATTATGAAGGGGTTCCAACCAATTTTCGTACTTATTTCGACAGCTAGATACTTGAAGGATGAAACGACTTTCACTTTTTCTTTTTCATAATATACATTTCGATAGTGGGATGAAATGTATTATGCACTAACGTCATTTTCTTTATTTTAATGTTTACTAGTAATAGGAAATTTTTAAAAAATTTTTCTAACAGCTTTATAGCTACTTTTTGTATGTTTTTCTAACTCAACAATATTTTCTTTTCAATTGACCTTTTTGGAATTAATGGAGCAATAGTAGTAAATAGATGAAAAGAGAAACAAACAAGTACTTTAGGTAAAAAATGAATGTAAAGACGAAATAGTGTAGCTGCTAAGACTAACTGTTACAGTGCTCCTAAAAATATTTTAATTCTTTTTGAATACGAGTTACCATGATGTATTATTATTATCTTCTCTTGTAGTCATTGATATATTCAACATACAAGAGGTAATGGCATTTCAAGTTCAATAAGGTTAGCAATGAAAGGCAGATAATAAAGTCTATCGAAAGCTGACAGAAAATCAATAAATATAACAAGAATGGATCTGTTACATACGACCGAAGTGAGTCGCAGATCTTTACATAGAATTAAAATTATAGTTTGTAATTTATATTGTGGAGTAAAACTTGATTATTCGTCAATGAATACATTTTTTTTCAACATCATTTCAATACTTGACTGTGAACACAATGCTCATACCACTTCCCAATGTTTAGTAAGAGGGATGTAGGGTACAGTGTATTTTCCTCAGAGTATAAAGAGTCTGAACCATACTTGTCTAGATTTTCTTCAAATAACTGATTCCAAAGCATCTTGTCGAACGATAATGGTGTCCAGGCACACCAAATGGTACATAAGACAGGTCTAAATGGACCATCTTTTTTTTAAATGTTCTTTTGTGTCTTACACTGAAAACATTTTTATTTGACATAAGAGCTTTATTTCAAACGTTTATTCACAATCAGAGGTTCACTTCTTGTCCTATAAAGTATTAAAAGCTTTACGAATTATCTTGCTGGTAATCTGACGAAGTTTGTGTTTTCTGGGAGATTTTACCAAATTTTTGATATGAATAAATCATTAAATTACGATTATTAATATTTTCTCATTGCTAAAACGCGAATAAGTACTTTGTCAAAAGCTGAAAAGTGTTAGTCAAAATAATGTTTGACTAAATCTTCGAAGAGAGATGATTTGTCGCGAAATTACACTCTACTGTTGGAAATATGGCAAATTATTCTTATAGCGTATTGGTTAAGCAATCATTTAACTAGCTTTGAGAAATAGTAGTATAACATTTGCAGTTTTTATGACCTTTTTCCCAGACTAAGAGTATTAGTTAGAGAAACAGAAACAGAAACTCATTTGATCGATATGATTGTATGAAAATTGCTGTAAGACCACTAGTATCCTGTGTACTAGTTTTTGAGTCAATATGACCATGATGTGTCATCATTAGGAGAACTATTTTGATCTGATGGAACAGCTTTGTATTTCTCTATCTCTGTGAAAGAATTAGAGACCAATGTGACAAATATTAGACAAGAATATGCATAATTATTCCGCATTAGTTTTACATTTTAATAATATTCCATATTCTTTCAGTCTATAAGATATTGTGAATCGACATCAGATAAATGCTATTTGCATTAGAAGTCGAATAATTTTATATTTGTAGTCTATTCAACAGTTAGCTACTGTTTTCTTGCTGAATAAAATCGATGAATAATGAAAGAAAGAGAGAGAATAATAAAGTCTTTCATTCATGAAAACACTCGAGAGAAACGTAAACTTACATAGATCTACGAGGATTTTTCGTTAATTCATTCGTACATTTTAGTTTCTGAGTTTACCAAAGTAACGACACAGCAAATTGTTACAGAGGTCACAAGCTACTCGACATTGGTATCGACCACCAGCACTTGTGTTAACATAACAACACCAGCAGGACGAGGTATGAATAATATCTGTCCAATTGTGTATAGTATTTATTTCGTTTTTTTGCTACTTTTTTGTCGTAGCTCCAACTATTGGATGGGCTTTTGAAGGAAACTTAAATGATCGTTTTCTTATCTATAATGGCACAGGTCAGAATAATATAACATATGGAGTGGGTCGAAATGGTTGTGGGAAATGTCTAAATCTAAACAGCTCACTAAGTCAATCGGTCTATATTTATCAGACACCTCATATTGAGTTACGCGGTACATCGTTCTCGATCGAAGCTTGGATTAAACCAACTGTTGTCACTGATGGTCTCGAGCATGTCATTCTTGCTCAATGTGCATCGTCAAACTCATATCAATGTATGCGTGCCTCGATCGGTAATCCTGGTCCAATGACTTTTCGATTTCGCGCCGATACAGAAACAGGTTCTCAAAATATATTGATCAATGCTTGGTCTCATTTAGCTTATGTTTATAATAGCACAGCGGGAACGATTGCACTCTATCTCAATGGGACGCTCGACAAGTCAGGAAATGGTCATGGACCTTATCAGGGAATGCCAACTTTTTTTCAAATTGGCGGCATTGAGTCCATTGGTGGGCTTTACTATTCCGGATGTATTGATGAACTATTGTTCTATCGCTTTGCTCGTACAGCTAGTGAAATATCAGATACATTTGCGTTGGGATAAATGGATGGCCTTCGTCAAACTATCAATACTATTATGACTTATTTAAACTTGTTTTATGAAGATATTTTGAAATTTTTTGATATGATTATGTTGATCACTTGTAATTAATCTCATTCCGTTCATTCGTAAATAATATTCATGTGAAGCTTCTTGTTTAGTTCTTCATTTCAAGTAATAAATTTAAATTTATGCAGTGATCATGGAACAATTGAATGCATGAACTTCTATACCCTTTTATTCTGGATACCAATTGATTTTTGCAAATTATCCACATATTAAAACATGTCAATATTGTTCTACGATAGTTTTTAAGTTTCTAACAGAGAAATTTAAAATACAAAACGCACTGTTAAAATTGTCTGTTTTTTGCAAACTTTATCAAGTAAAAAAGAATCGTTACACACTAATATCATATTGTTAAAAATGAAAATAAAAATATAGTACTTGGAATCGGTGAAGCCTATCATATGAAAGCGTTTACACTCTCATGATTGATGTTTTACTTTCGAACATTTTAATATTTGAGTATTTTCAGTTCTTTTCAAACTCATTGTTTCTTTGTTTGCTGTTGGTCCACCCTCTTTTTGGTCTTCTATATTATTCAAACTAATTAGTGGACAATCTTGATCTGTCCAAGTAACTTGCTATATCGTACGTTGTTCTGTAAAACGTGCCAGAAGCTATTAAATGTGAAGAATTCGAATATAAAGTCATGATTCATATTTTCTATATCCCCCTGGTCAAAATAAACGGAACACCTTGTTTGCCCCATAATTCCCCCAAAGCAGTGTCGTTTGATTTCATATTTATATCACAGATAGATCTTTGATCGCTTAACATATTCTGAAAATTTCAGCCATATAGGTGAAATATTGATTGAGAAAACAACATATATGTCTCATATACTTATGCAGTAGTGAAACGAAAATTTAGTCATTTTACGCTGAATTCCGTATGTTTTAAATTTAATAACATCAGTTTTTATACATTTTCTCTTATCGTTTTCTAAGTAATTCTTTCCAAAAACTCTTCAGTGGTGAGAAAGAATCTCGAGAAACCCCATATAAGTGGCAAAAGCGTATGCCAGCGGAAAAAAAGAAGAATAAAAATATGCGGAAAAACACAAAATTTTCGTTTCACTACTGCATAAGTATATGAGACATATGTTGTTTTCTCAATCAATATTTCACCTATATGGCTGAAATTTTCAGAATATGTTAAGCGATCAAAGATCTATCTGTGATATAAATATGAAATCAAACGACACTGCTTTGGGGGAATTATGGGGCAAACAAGGTGTTCCGTTTATTTTGACCAGGGGGATATATCTGGAGATCTTATCAAAAGTACTCAAACTTTTCATTCTGAACTTCATATCAATGGTATTTTGGCTATTCATCTATGACAACTAGTTAGAAAATATCAATGTGATATTCAATAAAAACCAGGAAATTTTGAAGTTAATTGTTATAGAGCATATAGTTGCAAAAGAGACACTTGAGTTTCTTCTAGGCAATAACTATCGATTCTTCGTATAACGGCTTTATCAGGTATTAGATGTACGTAGTGGTATCATTGTGAAAAACTCATTCAGTGGTGGAGTCAATATCTTGAGGGCGTGGTATAGAAGAGATATTAACGACAGTCTTAGATAAAATTCCCGGAGCTTGAAAGACAAGAGTTTTTGAAAGAAAGTTTACAAATCTTTTAGATTTATTGGACTTTCTAAAACTAAGTGGCAAATTCAGATTGCATCCGTCGCACATCGGATGCCTCATCCAGAAAAGTTTTTGTAAACTTGTATGAAAGTGAATGTCGAGAAATGGACTATACAATAGAAGATGCTAGTTGCAATGAACAAAGATTCGAGAGTGGCATATGAAAAAATATCACCGACTGACTCACGGATTGTTCCTTTCAATTCTATTAAATGAATCATATGAAGATAATATGAAGGTGAATCTGAAATGCATAATGAAATAGTTCTAGTTTACTCACAAATTGAATCCATCAATCAGATTTTAGGAACATGAATTAATGCAGATTTAGTAAAACATAACCATTTTGCTCACCAACTTTACACCAATTCATTTTTATAAATACTAGATAATCGATTTTAGTTTCTAAGAACTGGTTTTGGTCCTTAATTAGACACATGTATGTTTTTCTTTCTCAAGCAGTCATCTTTATTCTTGATTTACTCTCTGGCAGAATAAACTCAGTAATGAGACATACATCTAACGTATAATGTAAGTATATAAGACCAATTTGATAAATTAATTAGAGGTGCCATTTATCTTCAGTAATTATTATACTTTTTCCTAGAGAAAATAATTTAGAATAACTCTCTACTAGCAAAAAGATTAGCCTATTTAGTGAAAACATAATGAAGATTATCATTTCGTTTTTCCTAAACTACAAAGTTTTTTTGAATTGAATATAAACTTTTAAATTGTTTTTTCGAACGTTATTCTATTCGTAGTTTGAGGGGTGCAGTAATATAGAAAGATGAACGCAGATTCGAGTCATTTTCGTTTCATAAAGTTTGCTTCGCTCAAGGAAGATTTTAATATATCATCTTGAGGGTGAGGGTGAGGGTGATGGAATCGGCTACTTAGTCTAGATGAAATATGTCATAATTCTGACCCTTGCAATTCAGGTTCTTTATATGAACCATTAAAAAGAATATACTTGTAGGGACTTTTGAACTATCCAAGTTATAAATTGTTTTTAATTTATAGATCTAGCAAAACAAATTGATGACGTATGTGTCTCAGTTGTTCCTTATCTACAGGGTGAATCAATATACGAGATAGTTCTTTTCAGAAAGTTGAAAATTGTTTTACAATTAATGTTAATGTTTAACATCATCATTTATTTCATTTATATTCTCTTTTGCAATGGACATTGTTATATTTGAGAACTATCTGAATTATTAAACAACCGCATGTACAAAATTCTATCTTGTATTCATATCGATAATTGATTGAAACGTATAACTTCCACTTTCAATTGTGAACACGGTCATAGCTTTTGCCATTTCAACCTGAATCAATGTAGCACAATCCGACGTTGCATTCATTCCTGGCATATAAATTTTTGCAACTGATCCATGAGAAATGTTAACTTTTAGTATAAAAATCGTTCCAACTCGATCCCATTGAGTTTCAATCCATCCTCTGGTGGTCCTATAACTTGCCTTAACATGACTTATATTACCAACAATAGCAGGCTTAATATTTAAAACGCGATAGTCTACAGAATTGGTAGCTTGTTGTATACCTGCAAGAGAACGCATTAACCACTCATCCACTGCACCAAACATGAAATGGTTTTGACTAGACAATGGTTCACCTCTAGACGGTGCAGGACCATCCCAATCTTCTGTAAGAGACGTTGCGCCATGAATAATAGCGTAACCATAACTTGGGCTATCTGTACGAGAGAGAAAGTCGTAGATTACATCATCATGACCGTACAAACTTAGCATTCGAAACCAGGATGGCAAAGAAACTTCACCAGCGGAAGTATGATTATTGCGTCGACGGATATCTTTAATAAGATGTTGAATAACGTTTTGTTGTTCTGTGAGTGGTACTGCACCCATTTCCAGCGCAAAAACATCAGCGGCTTGACTTCCTGTGGCGTAGGTATGAGCAGTCACATTGAAAAAAGTCGTATGAAAAGCGAAAGAAATATTTAATGCCAACTCTGCATATTCCTGAGCATCAGCTATTTTATTCAAAGCGTATGCAATCGTTGCAAGTCCATTAGCAGACATCCAATATCCGTACGTTCCCGTAACTCCAACTGGAGTTGATTGATCTATGGCAGACCAATCTCCTAGGCCATAGGATACAATATTATTCTTTGCTTTCGAAGTCAAATACTCAACCCATGAGACCATATTGGGATAGAATTCTTCCAGTAAAATTTTGTCTCCATACGATTGATAAAGATATAATGGTAAAAGAATAATACTGTTTCCCCAATTTGGTTCATCTCGGTAAGCACCATCGAAAATTGGATATTCCGGAGCTGTTGTAGGAACCATTCCATTATTCAGCTGCGCTTCAGCTATGCGGCGAACGACTGAACGACCATGGGCTTGTACATCGAAAAAATGTTGAATAGCTGGGAAGACGAGATGAGTCTGTTCAAGCCAACCAAGTTTCTCCCGATGAGGACAATCAGTAAATATAGAAAACATATTACTCTGTACAGCTCGATTGACAACTCTGTGAATACTATTCAGTAGCTCAATGGAACTATTGAATGTGCCTGCTATGTCGTTGTTTACACGCATTGCATAGCTTTTCAGATCAGTGACCTGCGGTGTATATGTCAAATTTTCGACTTGCAAGTATCGAAAACCGTGATATCTAGAAAGTTCAATAGCTAGATTCTTTGAAAAGAAAACAAATAAGCATACCTAAAACTTGGAATATATGTTTCTATGCCGTTACCAGAAAAGGTATAACGATCATATATAGGTGTTCCTTCGGTTACTTGATTGATCGTTCCATCGGACTTGAGTAACTCAGCAGGTCTCATAGTAACAATTGACCCTCGAGCACCTCTCATACTAATCTTTGGCCAACCGGCATGATTAATTCCAAAGTCAAAGACATACGTACCATTACCTTGGTCTGTGACAGAGATTGCTGTCATTTCTTCAATTAATTGAATAGAAGGCGATTCTCGAGCTTGATAAGTAGCATTGGGATTTGGTATGCTTGAAACATCTGCATTCTTCCATGTTGAATGATCGTATGTTGGCGTATCCCAGCCAATCAGTTCTTTTCGAGCATCATATTCTTCACCACCATACCAGCTAGATTCAAGCAAAGGACCTGTAACAGTAGTTAACCAGCTAGAATCTGATACAATATACTGACTACTTCCATTTGTATAGTTTAACTGCAATTGTACAATTAATTTCATCGGATGTGGCGTCGTCATGAACTTATAATATCGTTCACCAAGTGGCTTTTCAGCTCGATAAATTCCTTTTCCTAGAGCTACGCCAAGAACATTATCATCATCTTTTAGAATGGTCGTAACATCGTAAGTTGAATATTCAATAGTCTTGTTCCAATCAAAATATCCAGGATTTAGAACACTGCGTGTTACTGACTTACCATTTATTGTTGCGATAAATTGGCCCAAGCCTACAATCCACAGTCGTGAGGTTGAAACCTCATTTGAGATTTTGAAGCGTTTCACAAAGTAAGGTAGGGATGTATTGCCAATTACATAATCTCTGTTCTCAATCCATACTGCCGGATCCCATTCATGTGCATTCAGAAGTCCCATTTCAAACGATGCAATATCACTCCATTCTGACGTATCTCCATCACTATCCCAAACTCGTACTTGCCAACAGATTCTTTCTCGAGACCATAGCGTTGGTCCTCCCCAAGCTATTCCTGTAGAATCTGATGCGACCTTTCCGGAATTCCACAATGGATTCGTGTCTAAGTCGTTCTCACAATGTGCAGATCGAATTTGATAAGCTACTTGACTCAGGCCTCGAGTGCTATTCGAACTTTGTAATCGCCAACTAAGTATTGGTGATTTAATATGGATTCCTAGAGGATCGTAGAGACTTTGTGTTCGTAGACAGTACGGTTTGAATGCTGTTGGCCAAATTTTAAATGGTGAAAGGGTGAGCAGAACCAGAAAGAATAGTATCTAAAGACAGATTCATATTATCATCTTGCATGTCTTGAAGGTATTACATTGATGAGGGAATCTTTCCAATTGTCTACTTGCTTTTGAATTCAAAATATCTGCAATCGATAGATCTTAGTGAGTTTTTAAATACTCTATTAATAGAATAGTTTGATTTTTCAAAATTTCTAAGCAGAGACATGCGATTACTATTTTTATTAGTATTGTTGTAGTGATGTACTAATTTTCTTAATGGCTTTATTAAACATGTTCCAATCCGATTTAAACTTGTATTACTAATAAAGTCCTCAATACTAATTAAGATCACCAATTTTTAACCTTATTTAAAAATGTAAACATCTATTTATTCATCTAATATATTCAGTCTGTATTCACTTTATAAGCATATATGTGTCAAACTTTCTCTTCATTTGTCAGTACTTTGATTAGAAGGATGAAATTACACGCCTTCTACTGCAGCACATGTACTATTGTTATAGTGGACTTATCATCAAGATATCGACATCTTGAATGTATAATTAACTAACTGAAATGCAATCTATCTTTAGATTTCAATACGTCATTCACTTGAATCATCGATAGTTCAATTTGACAAAAAGTGAACATTTTGTACTGATTTGGATGAAAAACAATAATGCACATGATGTAAAAAAAAAAGTATTTAGGAGGTGTATCATCGAGCGAAACATATGCATTGATAATTAACCGTCGTCTATAGTCTCTCTTATTATTGTAGATAGGTCCTATAAAACGGCAAATACTATCAACTGCATTTCGAAACGAAATAGTTTCGAGAAAACTAATTCAAGCATCGACAAATGAAGTGACATTTCAATACATACTAATTATCACGTGAATACATATGTGTTAGTATCAAATAGATACACATCTCTTCCAAAAAACATTGATTTATTTTCAAAATTTGCGTTCGATAGGTGTATGTTTAGTAAAGATATCAGAAAGTTGAACATTACTACAACAATACTAATAACAGTAATATTTGTATATCTCTGTTTAGTAAGTATCGAACAACAAACAATTCTAGAGCGCTAAATAGCTAGCTGATGTGTATGATTTGAGAACATACTCGATTCAAAAACGACTGAAGAGTTAACGATGTTTCCCCTTCAGAAACAGCAGATTAACGTTCAACAAAAATTATGAAATTGTTACAGATATTGATCATATAATTTTAAGCAACAAACGTGTCTATAATCAGGTCTAAATTGTAAGTAGTATTAACTAATATCTGGATATTAGAAATTGAAGAAACTCGATAAAACCATGCACAGTTAGCGAACTTCTTCCTGTAATATCTATTTTTATATGAAATTACATCAACCTAACATTCGACAAAATTCATATAACATTTTTTTTCTTCTGCTATTTATAAAATGAAAACATGGATTGAGAATTAGTATGTGTTTATCGAGAGTTTTCGACAGCCTGTTAAAAGCTGAGTCAAAGGTCTTAAAATGAAAAGTTTCTAATTTAGAGCAAATTTCAGTTTCAAATGACTGTTAACTTCTCTTGATCGTCTTTAATGTAGCGTCAAGATGAGGGTATGGTAGGGCAACGTAGTGTCAGGTTAAAGAAACTAGAAGAGTAAAAGTTATAGAAAAACATAAAAGAAAGTAATTTTGTAAAACAAGATTTGATGACGGAATTTGCTCATCATGTTTAACTCAAATCGGATGAAAAGTAAAATGAAAGTGGAAGCGATCATTATATTAATATAACGTTAATCCTTACTAAAGAAGAGTCAGTATTAGAGTGATAGAAGAAATAGAACATAGCATATCCGAAAAATAGCGATACTTCCTATTTATTGATTAATATCAACGACTTATTTAAATTTTACAATACTGTCCAAGTTAAAACTTTATCATCAAGTTTCAAGTTGGCTGATAGTAGAATATTATCAATTTGAATGCATACATTAAGAATGATGACTTGTTCGCAATCTAACAACATAGTTGCCAAAAGACAACACTATTTCATTTTCATCTTAATCGTATCAAGGAGACGCAAGTGTTTCTCTAGACACCATGGGAACAGAGATAAAGCGAAAAACGAGTATATTTGCCTTATAACTTCATCTTGTCTCACTGTAAAATTCCTTTCTAAGACATATCGGTAAAACTCCTCAAACAATTTTGTGACATTATTAACTAAAACAACTACAATACCGAAAAGTAAATTGTTATTTTTAGTCGTAGCCGTTGTGCATATTGAGACCAATAATGTTCTATTTTTGCAGCGCTCATGATACTAGAATGCACTAGAATAGGAGCAGAGATGTATTTATATTCAACGTTGAATGAATGTAAGAAAAATACAGACCAATAATTTTATTTATTTATTCATTTTCGTCAACGTACGCTATTTTATTACCACTATAGTTTTGTCCTTCGGGTTGCTTATAATGATAATTTCGCTGTTCTATAACTGTGTCTGCTATCAACATTCACTTTTTTCTCCTTTCTTTGCAAGTCTTTCTCAGGTTATTCCTCTCTTGTAACATGCGCATGCCATGTGTATGTTGTGAGGTAAGCATTTTTCTCCGTTAACATGTGAGAGCAAATAGAAGAAGTTTTTTTTTTCTATGCGCAAAGAATTACTACTTTGCTGTTCAACAATTCATCAAGAATCTAAAGGAGGGAAGTTACCATTACCGACTAGTTACGTTACCAGGTAACTTTTCCGTCACTCGTTACTTGGCAACGTAACAAAACTTTCCTCCCCTACATGATTCATTGAGTGTTGTGACTACTTAGAAAGAGTTCATCCAAACTGAAACTATTAATTAGAGCCATAGTTGATGATATTTCTAAATTCGTTATGAAGTATCAGTTTTGTTTTGGATGCTGCTTGATTAGGGTTTGATTTTCAATAAGAAGCGAGATAGATAAAACATGTTTCACATATGAGGAATATATCGACTTTGAATTTTTGTTACGGTTATCGTACCTCAAGTGTCCATTTCTTATCGAAAATTTTTGATATTTACGGACTAGATCGTAGATAGATCCAATAAGAATTTACTCACCTTTTTACCGAGAAAATGGTTAAAATCCTCATAGAAACGTGTAGTCACGAAATTTCAAAATCTTTCCAAGATTTCAATAGTTTCTAACTGAGAATGCTTTTTGGTTATACATTGCAAAACTTTCTTAGGGTTTTGTGGATGATTAATTAGATTCCTTAAAAGATTCTATGAAGGATTTTCTAAATAAAATAGAAGAAAAATGAACACATAGAGTACTCATTCTTAGATCTACATTTTGCAAATTGATCAGCTTAGCCAGCTCACTTGTAGCGTATTATTAAACAGAACTTTAATTTTCAATATAGTGAAATTGATTTCAAATATTGACTTGTATTTGAATTGTACTTGGACAGAAACTAGTCTAAAAAAATGTAGTAAATCCAAAAATTTTATTTTAAACATTGTTTTTAGCTGACAAGATCCTGTTAATTTGTGTTGATTTCAATTCGATTTAGAAAATGTATTTCTAACGTTTTTTTCACATATAAATGGAAATGCGAACAACTTTCATCAAAAGATTTGTCTTTCATTAGAAATATTTATTTCACAAGAAAATTAAATTTATAATGAATTTATTCTTTTGTCAAGATGTATAGTGGATAAATAAAATGAAAGGTTTTGTAGAACATCTTTCGTTCTATCTATTGCTATAAAATTGTAAAACTTTCGATCAAGGTTTTGCAATCAAAAATTTCAAAGAACAAAGTGAATAAAAATCCATGATTTTTGACATATCAACGTTTTTGATCCCAATAAGTTTTTCTTTAAATATTAGAAGTTTTTGCGCAAAAGTTGTAAAAGTTTAAGTTTCTAGCTAACTTTTAATACTCTTTCAAAATAGGTAACTTATCTAAAAATCTAAAATGTTTTGGTCACCAATTCCTACTATTTGAAATATTAGTCTCATGCGTCCTCTCCTAATAACTTCAATAATATCAGAAATTCTTTGACAAATAACTAAATTCAAAAAAAGTAAAGCTCCTCATTTCTTTGCTCTCGCTATACTAAATGTACGATTAAAGAAAAAACTACATATGTAAATTACATCAATTGTCACAATCAATGTCACAGATATACTGATTCCACATTCAAACAGCTATCTTAAAAAAAGATTCTTGTTCATTTGTTTCACATTGATATTTATTTAAAAATTCACTCATTGTTATATAAAATGCTTGTTGACAAAATTCATAATCTAAGATTAAATGAATACTTTCATTATCTTGTTGTTGCGATGTGAAAAATAATTAACACTGATCTGAATTTAAACTCTTTTTTTTTTGAGTATTCTTAGTGTTTCACAAATTGAAAACATAGATGTTCGTCGATAATAATAATAATGATAATGATGATATTGGTGCTTCTTCATACGAATATTTAAAAAAAGGACATAGTCTAAAGAGCTTGATCTTTTACAAATTCTCATTCTGTTGGAAAAATACATCTTTGATACTTCGTTTTATTTATATATATTAAAAGAATACACTGTGTTATTTAAAAATACTCAGTTTGTTCAACAGATATACAAGAAATAATTTCTTTTATTTATAAAGATTCTTGTTGTGGAAATAAATAGTTTAATAAACAACACCTAATCAATAATAATTGAATAACATTTCTTTTACACCATTCTGAAGACACAAATAGTCGAGTCAGTTTTTTTATCCCAACAACCAGTAACGTATATATCGCCTCGAACTCGTAATTTCTTTTTAACTGTTCCATTTTTATACTCATTGCCGTCCAATTCAATATTATCATCACCATTTCGAATTTTTACGACATAAGCATCGGGTATGATCATATGTATTAATATGTGGCTATTTTGTTTCAGGCAACCTTGAAATGGTTCAATTAAAATACATTGATGTTCTTCAAATGCTTGATGTACGAACGGAAAAGTAATTGGTTGAGAAATATTTGAACCAGAAAATTGTATAGAGATGGCTGCTCGATAAGATGTTTCTTTGCTCGTTTTTGCATAAACTGTCACTTGATACAGACCATTTTTAGTAGGCCGAGCAATATAACAATTGATTAGATCACTTTGAATTGCATCTCGCTGGCATAATGTATATGATGGTCTGTCATAATCTATGCCATCAACGACTAATTTAGCATGTAAATGAGCCGATTCTGATGATGGCGACCGAATAGAGACTTTGAAAAAATGAGAATCTACCAAATTTTTTGAAGTTATTTTTGATAAAGATTGATTTGTATTGCGTAATTGTTGGCTTGATATCATTCTAGGTAAACTATGACTATTTTTATTAACGATTGTATTATTGTTTACTAGAATTTGTTCAGATGGTACATTCATAATAGTGTCGTTTGTAGACTGTTGAAAATGTTCCGTAGTATTGTTAATATTGGTTAACATTGATTGTTGCTCATTGAGTGCATCAAGCATTGTTTGCTTAATGAGATCGAGAGAAAATATCTGTTGTTGTTGTGCAACTGCATCAGTCAAAACTTGTTTTTGTTCAGCGAATAAACGATTTATTACAGCATGTTCCTGTTTACTTGTAGTAGAGTAATTCTCTATTTTTTCTACAAGAGTATTTTGCAATTGATTGATAGCATTTGTTTCAGCAGTTGTTAATCTAAAGATTTCTTCATTTTTTAGTATAATTTTCTGCACTTCTTGTTCAATTGTCTGAATTAATGTAAGTTGAAGTTGTTCAATTGTTTGTGATGTATTATAATGTGTATCTAAAGTTTCTAGTAATGTTTGTTTCAATGTATCAATTGAAGAAGTAGTCGTATTAACACATTTTTCATATACACTTGTTAGTGAATTCTTTTGTTCTTCAAGTAAGCGAATTATTTCTTCATTTTTATTAGCTTCATTTGTTGCTTGTAAGAGCACTTCTTTTTCTTTTTTCATTGATCGAAGTAATGCTCTTTTCTTAATATTCATCTCTTTACGAAGTGAAGCAAATAGCATTTGTCGTTCAGTTTTCATTGCTTTAGTGACGGTTTCTGTGATAGCTGTTGTATCAATTTCTATTGTCTTAGATAATTCAGTACGTGTACGCGAATGAGAAGATGCAGATTTTGACTTTTTTGTATGACTAGTAGTTAAATCATCAATAGAAGCTGTTGTTGTATGATGAGCTGTGAGTGGTCGATGTTTGAAGTGTGGTAAATGATCAGATGTTCTTGGAAAACGTTTATATAGTATAGGTTTCGATAAAGATTCATTTGTTGACTCATGTTGATCGCCTGTACAATTAAAAATATAATATGTGTTGTTATATGTTGGACGATCTTTACGAAGACCAAGAACATGATATGTAGATGAACCAGATTTGAATGTATGAGTTATATCAAAAAAATTACCACCTTGTGTCATGAGATGACAGTTTTCTGCGTGCATTTTTATATAAATGAATTATGTATAAGAAATCTGTTAATTATACTAAAATATTTGTTGGAAAAAAAATATGAATGATTTAAATAGTAGACTTGTGATTCTTTTCTATTGTTTCCAATAAGTTATTTCTATGATAACGAGAAACAGGAGTCTCAAAAAAAATGACTAGTATTCCTTATCTTTTTCAACAAAAAAAAAGATTCAAAACTTGCCACTCAAGGAGAATGAAAAAAAGAGAAAAATGACACGACACGATTATCAACGCTGCATTTTTTGCCTTGTTCAACGAATATACATAAAAAAATATGTTGTCTAATATTATTTCATATCTCAAATTTCATGCTCTTACTCTTTCGAAACGTCGTAATGATCAACATTTGCTTTATGTCAATATTAAAGAAAAGCAACTTTTGATAAAAAATGGAAAATTCAAAGAAAGATTAATGATGGAAAGAGACAGAATAGTTTATTCCACAATTGTAAAAGAATATGATATGTTTAATGAGAACGAGTTTCAAAAGAAAGAAGCTATTATGTTGTTTCATATAAATATAGAAAATGAGTAAAAATTTGATACTTTTAATAGGAAAAAAATCGTTTCAGCCATGCAATTCATCAGATAAGTATCAACTGAGACTTTCATCATTTATTTCCGAAATATATGATGTAGTAAATTGCAAAATGATTTCAATTAAGAAATCTTCAAAATGAATACTGTCTAATATTATATTTAACCCATCCAATAAATCCTAGATTAGCGCAATTGAAAGTTTCATTAAGCAAAATTTCTTATACGTTGTATTGAGTGTGTCAACATAAGAAGAACATTCATAGAAAGTGATTAAGCAGTATTCAAAAGATTTAACTATAATGATTGAATGCAACCAAATCACGATAGAAATAATTATAAAAGAAACAATTTCTACGAGATTTTAACAATTCAAAGTTTATCTTATATACCAATTGACCCATTTTTCATATACTACTTTTAATAAAACTGTTTTACATTCGTATTAAAAGATAAGTTTGTTTAAAAATTTTCAAAACCTGTCATTTGTAGAAATATTTTCTTTTCAAACAATGTAAATATTTCTAGATTAGTTTTAAAAAGAAAAAGAAAGCACTTACATTGCGATCGATAACACAAATAAAAAATCAAAACTAGAAAAATTCTATCTACTATAATAAAATCTTTTATATTCTCTTTGATTATTTCTCGAAGCAGTTTATATATGGAAAATTTTTCTTTTTAAATCAAACTGAACTAATCAAGCAAGAAAAAATAAATATAAAAAATTTCAACGACTGAAATATAAAAAGAAAAAAATGATTGTGTTTCTTATCAGCAAAAGCAAGAAAAGTAAACTTGGAAAAGAGGGAAAAAAAATTATCAGAATATAAAGATAAGGTAAAAAAGGAAAAAGAAAAAAAGAAGGTTCAAGAAGAAACAAATAGGAAACATAGTTACTATGGAGAAGAAAAACACAGAAGTAACTAAGAAAAGTGCTAACGTATACCGATGTATTTGTTTGATCAGAAAAGCAAATACTACTACTTCTATTAAACTTTCACATATAGCATAATACAGAACAAATATTGTATTGAGTGCCAATTGAGCTTTTAATAGGAATAATAACAATTATAAAAATAAAATATGGATGATAATGCGTGATATTAATATTTCATGGATTAAAATTTATGCAATAAACTTTTTTAGAATGTTTTATACATTAATGACATTTACATTCACGTATCGTTATTATTAGCTGTGTTGGACAAATTATATATATATATATATATATCGTCTGTGTGACAAAAGTTCCGTGTTCATTGTTAGGTTAAACTGCTCAAAAGATTATATTTTGAATATAGAATCGTATAATGCAAAAATATGATTTATTTTGATTCAAAATTTCGTCTTAAACTTGTATAATATGTATCTAATGACAATACATATGTATTAGAAATAAATATTTGATCGAATAGCAGCAGCCATAAAAAAAAACATTTGTTAATATTGATCTATGAAAATTTCGCTTGTATTTGCATTTAATATCGTATTTCAGCGAGTATTTTTAAATCATTATAGACTAAAAACAAATTTATCTATTGATTCATTATCATAAATTAACTATGTCGTGAATTTTAAAAAACATATCATATATTTGATCAATAATTACTGTTATTAGAAAATTATGGAAATTATCACTCTAATTGATTGCATATGTTGTCAGATCAAATGAGCATAGGCATACTACGCACTTAAGTGGGATGCTCTTCTACAAAAATTCTCAATTTCTTATTTAAATTAGATTAATTTGAATAACGATCTGTTGCGTAAGTATCCAAGAATGGGTAGAAAAATTTCCTGTATTTCTCATTATCTTTGGATATATGAGAATATTAATGAGCTACGTTAATGATCTATGATTATGCGAATATTCTATAATTAAAAATATTAACCATATATTCATTTATGAGATAAGCAAAATGAATTAATATAATTTACATTGATGCTATGTTAGATAAGCGATATATCAGAAAGTAATATTCTACCATATGTAACATTTATCAACTAATCTAATATTTTACTGATAAGTATGAATAAGAAGTCTACTAAATTATACATTTTCTAATTCAATAATATACAAATAATTCATTTGTCATTCATTAAAGAAATAATATTTGTAATAATAATAGTTCAAAATATGTCGTATTACATATTTTTTTTCACCTTGTTGATGTACAATAATAACATAAAATATGGGTATTTGCGTTTATCTTTATCGTTTTATTTCATCATTTAATAGCACCTATTACTCCTACGCTCTTAATTACATAAAAATGTATGATTATTTTTATATAATTTAAGCGAAAAATTTTTCATATCTTTCTAAAGGATGTCCAAAGTATGCA
Source organism: Macrotrachela quadricornifera (assembly GCA_022393335.1). Taxonomy (NCBI): domain Eukaryota; kingdom Metazoa; phylum Rotifera; class Eurotatoria; order Philodinida; family Philodinidae; genus Macrotrachela; species Macrotrachela quadricornifera. The sequence continues at coordinate 295,579 of JAJEKB010000381.1, read as the reverse complement.
ATATTGTATTGCTTTAATATGACATTTTCATTTACAATAACATAACACGTATTCAATTCTAGCACAATGTAATACATACTTGATATTTCACATTTTAAATATCAATTTATGTTTAATCAAAATAAAATTTATTTTTCTTTATAAGATTAATTACATCGCAAAAGAAACATTGTCTTTTAATACAAAAACAAAAAAAAAAATAAGATAGAACTTTTATTTTAATATCAAACTCGTTTACATTCATGAAGATCAAGTAGAATAACAATAGCAAGATATCCAAGTTGCTTTTCTTTATCGTTTATAGTAACATGATAAGTTTTATTTGATTTTGAAAATGAATCAATAACTTGAAACAATGTTTCTGGACATTGTATTGCTGAATATTGATCTGATTTGGAATTATTATTTTGTCCAAGAATATCTACAATAGTTAAACGTCGATCTTTTAAATCACAACTTCGAACTTTATATAATTTTCTTCCAATAACAATTGTATAAAGATAATTATTGTAACTACAAAGTTCATAATATAATTGTCCAAAAGGAATTTTTTCGTTTGATCCACTAGTTTTTAGATAAATGAAATAATTTCGAGGATTATCCGGATTTGCTTCAATAATGCAAGTTTCCCGCCCAAAGCATTCTGATATTACATTCGATAATTGAACACTAGAAAAAAACCAATAATAAAGTTTATAGAATAAAGATGATTATTACTTGAATTGACCTTTATGTTCTTTAGAATGTGTAGCTTTAACTGTACATACTGTTTTTGAATTATTAATAATTTCAAATTTTTCATTTTTTAATGAAAACTGTCGTGCAATGGTATATTTCATTTGTTTATTATTGTCTATATAAATTTAGATATAATAAGTAGCAGGTGAATTACACAAAATTGAATGATGTATGTGTTTATTAACAATCTATTTGTAAAGTCTATGATTGCCCTTTTTTTTTCGTCCTGTATCTGCCCTCGTTCTTTTAGTAAAATATTTTTGCTCGTATGACGAATGAAGAGACTCGTATTGTTCTTCGTTAGTATAAAGAAGCAACAAAATATTGCTGATAGAAGTAACGTTCTTTTTCTTCTTTTCTATTCGTTATTTTTACATCTAATATTACTAGGAGACTTTTTCTCTCTTTTTTTTTTCCTCGGCGGTTGAGGAAAATAGTAGTACTCCTCAAATAGTTTGCAAAATCTAATAACATTGGCTTTCATATATCGAAAGAAAAAGAGAAAAGAAAAAAAAAAGGGGGAGTGATTGTAATATGATTTATTGTCTTTATTATTCGAACAATAATATAACGAATGTTGACACTTGCACTAGAGCTTCATACATTTGTCATGATCATTTATAAGTACAATCCAAAAAAAGCTTAATTTCGTTGTTAAATTATTCATGTAATTTAAGCAAAAAACAAAATAAGAATAATAACGTCATTCTTCATAATAAATACTAAATTTTTACAATTGAACAATTGATCTTTTTACTTTATATATATATATATATATGTATATTCATATAGATGGAAAGGATAAATATGTTTTTAAAATAAATTAACATAATCAGATCCGATACAAATGACAAATTAATAACAATCAAATGAGTAAAAATAAAAAAACAAATGGTGATGAGAAAATTTTTATATTAAACAATGTTATATAAATGTCCTTGTGGGCATACTCAATTAGAAACAAGATGATTATGTCAAATATAAAAAAAACAATTGTCTATAGATGATTTGAAGAAGAAACTGTTAACAATGTCAAGTAATTGTTGTCTGATAATTTCAATTCCGATCCTAAACAAAAAAGAAAAGAATACAATTAGAAATAATATCTTTTAATTAATTTATAACTGTATAGTCAAAACCCATAACAAAATAATAGCCTTATATTATAAACTGTCAAATATAAATTACTAATTATTCTTACCAATTTTATTAATAGTAGAGTTCTATTTTTTCTACAAGAAAATATTTGAATTTTTTTATGATGCAAAATTTAAGAGATAAAAAAAGAACTTATTTTAAATTTGTTTTCATACCTGAATACTTGACATAACACTATTGGCTAATGATGATAATTTACCAGCTGCTTTCGATACACCGTCTTTGAAATCAGCTTTCATTGTTGCCATATCAGGACCTTGATAATTGGAACGATTTTGTTGTTTTTTATTTGGATCACCAAAATAATCTTCACTTGAAATACTTGTACTTCCTTCAAAACGTGATAGAACATTGTTTCGATCATTCTATAAGAAATTAAATTAAAAAGAAATATTTTTTTTATCATTACAAAATTCTATAATAAAAAAAAATTATTTTATTAATTTTATATATATATAATAATATTTGAATTTGGAAGTTACAGGCTCAAGCATTTTCAAAGAAGTTTCATTTTAGATTAGTACGTGTACATTATCAAAAAGTGTTAATTAGTGAGCAAAAAAAAATATTGTTTTTTTTTTGGTTGTTGTTTAGATTGAAACACATGCAGCAAAAAAATATGATGAAAATTGATATGGATTCTTTTATATATATATATATATTCAATGTTTTTACGACGTTCACATACGTACGTCGGAATCATTGTTAAAAAATTGATCACTTGATATAGCTTTAGCGTTTGAAAAACGTTTTTGTGCATCACCATCATTCGCTCCACCATAAGATGTAGATGATTGATTTTTTGATTTTGATGATGAACTAATAGATATTATTTAAATGTAATATTTCTATTAAAATTCTTTCTATACCTATAACCACCACTGTTAGTTGTTGAATTACCATAATTAGAATATGATGAACTATTCATTCCACTTGATCCAAATTCTTTGGTTGGAGTATTTCGATCAATAACTTCCCAATCAGCACTGAATGTATCGATATTTTTTGATGATGATTTTGGTTTGAATAGATCATCATCTAGTCTATATAAAAAAAAACAATAAAATCAAAACTTATTATGCTAAATTTATTATAGCTTTGTTTTAAATAAATTTTTTTCTCTAAAGATTTTATTTATTTTTAATTGAGATTAGTGTATTATCTACTAAAGTGTTTAATAATCATAATAATTAGTAAACATTTATGATATGAATAAGATCTAGGGATATATTACTATCGGTTTACTGAAAATAGACTATGCCGATACTAAACTTTATTGAAAATACTGACATACTACTGAGTTTACAGAGTCGAATTAAAGGTGCGAAGCATTACTTCAACAATCTTCATCTATTTTCTCATGCGTCATGACTGTTGAAATATTATTTTCAATTCGTAATGACTAATTTTTTTAGTATTCTACTTTGCATTCCTTGAAGCAGATCATATACAGTCAGTGTGCTATCGCGTCAGTATTTTCATGTATCAGTGAGGTCGATGACAGTGTATTCCGTGAAATTAGTGATAATGTTTTCAATGACATCAGTGTTATTCGAATAGATTTCTAGATAACAATTCTCAAATATAGTGTTAACTAGTAAGATACCGACAAATGTTTTATACCTTCCTATAATTTATATGCTATACAATGCGTCAAGTTTGAATAAGAAATTAATACTCAAAGATTTATGACTTTCTGTCATTCTCGTTTCTATTCTTTATTAAAATGCTGATATTTAAGGTATTCAAAAAAAAGCATGTGTATAAGTAGCATTAATTATATGAATACTTTCTAGAATCCTCATAATATCGATCATTATCTCTTGATGATAATGCATCATAACTAAATAATAAATTGAATAATATATATATATATATATCTATTAATAAAACCAAATACATACTTCGATCGACTACTAAAACCAGATGGTTCAAAATCATCAAAGAAATCTCGATTTCGTGGTGCAAGTGAAACATTTCTTGTTGTTGTTACACCTTCTTGTTGTATTGTTTGCATATCAGTCATTGCACTATGACTAATACCACTAAATAAAATTATATAGAATAATTTAATTATTGTTTTAATTAATAATTAATTTTACCTTCTATTAGCAAAACCCATACCAAGACGTTCCATTTGTTCAGCTTTTTTTGGATTTGATTGTTTTAATTTAGCTTCTTCTATGTCACGTTGTTTATTCATATCTTGATAAGCAAATTTAAGATTTGCCCTAAAATTAAAAAAAAAGAATTTTTTGATAGGGTTATTAGAAATAATTTTATTTTATATTTTTTACATTTGTTTTTCTAGTTGTTTTTCTGATTCTTCACGATTTTTAATTTCAAGATGAGCTTGTTGTTCACGAAATTTTTCTTGTTCTTGAATATTACGTTCAATTTCTTTAAAATCAGCTGTTACTTTTTGTGCACCAAAACCTTTCTAAAAAAAATAGTAAATAAAGAAGGGAGTCGATAAGCGATGAAATCAACCCTCTTGAGAAATTCAATTTTTTTTATATAAAACTGTCTCACAAGATGTTCAAAATCGTTTACTAGTAGAATAAGCTCTATTGTGTTTCTTTGAGCTGTATCTAGATTTTCCTCTATAATTAATAGTTAATCAGATCAATTTTCACATAGTTTGATAGTGTTTTGAAGTGCCAATAAAATGATAATAAAAATATCTAAGAAAAATACCGATTGACATGGCTTTACATAGAACAGATTGTTCTCACATGACTATTAGTGAACAAATTTTGATCATTTAGAAAAGTTCAACAAGTTCTAAAGCTTTAAAATTATGCCAGAACTCGAAATCGCATATATGTTCACACAAACAAAACACCGTTATAACGAACTTCATTTTTTGATCTACCCCTGAGGTGGAAGAGGGGTGAATCTTTTGACAAAAGAGAAGTCGTAGAGAAGATTTGAAATTGACACAAATCTACTTACTTTTGAATGCTAATTCAAACATGATCAAAATCATCTATGAAGAACAGCATTTATTGAACTTTTGTAAATGGTCAATATTTGGTCACTGATGTTCATATGAGAACAATCTGTCCTATGTAAAGTCATATCAATCAGTATTTTTCTTAGATATTTTTATTATCATTTTATAGGCACTCCAAAATACTATCAAATCATATGAAAACTGATCTGATTAACTATTAAATTATAGATTAAAATCTAGATACAGCTCAAAGAATCACAATAGAGCTTATTCTACTAGTAAACAATTTTGAACACCTTATATGACAGTTTTATATAAAAGATATTGAATTTCTCAAGGGGACCAACTTAATCACTTACTAATCCCCTGCTTTATTTTATAATATAATAAAAATATAATCAAACCTTTTTAGCTGCTGGCGCACGACGTTGTCCGATAGTTGTTTTTTTCGGATCGAGTGCTTTCGCTGAACTATCATTATCAAATGCATTTGGATCAACAGATGGTCCTTCCGTTTGTTGTTCAGCTAAAAATAGAATAAATCAAAGAACTTGAAGGAAATATAAATAAATTAGATAAACTTACTTTTATCAAGACTTTGATTGCTTGAATGTGAAGAAACTGTTACATTATCATCGAAAAACGTTTTAGGTGATGCTTTAGAATGTTCATGGAAGAAATCCGTTTCTTTCTTATCACTTGTTGAATGACCATGTTCACTTCTATGTCCTTCATCAAGAAAAAGCTAACAAAAAAAGACAAACGTATATAAAATAAAATCTTTTTTTTAAATATTTAATTACTTTTGTTCCATATTGTTTCATTGCTTTCGTAGCAAGTTGATGAAGTTTTTCACGATAAAGTTGTGCAGCTCGACTGTTATATTTTTGTTGAATATCTTTTGTATCACAACCATGTTGTTGAAAAAATGCTTCCTAAGAAAAAAGTTTAATTTAGAATTTATCATCATAAAATAAAAAAATATTTACAGCATTAGCATTTCCACCAACTTGCATAGCTCTCAATATATAAAAAGAAATAATAATAATTAAAAATTACTATTTAAATAAAATATACCGAAGTTGAAGCCATCCCCAACTAGTATCAAGATTAGTCGAACGAATAAATGATAAATGAACACCAAGACTACGATGTCTTGCTGAACAATCAATACATAAAAATACACCATAAGTAACCGATGCCCATGTTGGATTTTTAGCATTACAATCAAAACACATCTGTTAATATATACATATAAATATAATTTTATATAATGAACATAAAATTCTTGACAAACTTTATTAGCAGGCATAGTTCTTAATCGTTTAAAAATTGCATCAATGTCTGACTTAGTTGGTTCTTCCATTATTTTATAAATTTAATAATTAATATTTATTTTTCAACTATAAATTTAATCAATCTAGAAATCAAAAAATTGTTTTAACCTTGATCACCTCTCACTATATTTATATGAAACTAAAGCAAATAAACGGAATGAGTAATGAATGACAACGATCAATAGAGATTATTCGTTAGCTATATCAGTATTAACATACCAATAAATTTAAAGGTAAGATATTCAAATATATATATATATATATATATATAATAAGATTAAAATTTAAACTAACAAACTAATTCTTTACATTTAAAAATTGAATTAAATAAAATTTATTCAAAGAATATAAGACGACCTCTATTATATGATATTATTTGTTAATAAGTTACCCTGTTACGAATGTATACAGAACGAAAGAGTTTCAAAATGGACAACTGTTATCAAAAAAAAAATTTCTGAGTCACATTTTTATATTATTGCGCAATAATCACCATTGTTATTACGCTTGTAGATTGCCATTTGACTCATTTATGCTATTATATAATGTTTGAAGACATCAGTCAATTCTCATTTGATAATACAACGCTTGTGAATTATACGTGTTTCTACATATTCACTCTTGATTAAAGCTTTCATTTTATTTTATTATTTTCGATATTTATTATCTTATTCACAATTATAATTATATTCTCTGCAGAAAATAGAATTCATGTTTGATTTTACTGGTAAAGCATTAACAAGTACGACTGTAGCTTCTACTACATCAAATTCAACATTTACATTTTCTCCTCCTACTATGACACAACCATTTGTGTTTGGTTCTGGTACTTCATCTTCATCACAACCCTTTATATTTGGTTCTGGTGTCAAAAATACATCAACTGTTTCTCCATTTGGTAATCCACCAACACCAAATACTTCTACTAATTTTGCATCTACAGGTATGAAATAAACAGTAACATTAATAATTTGATTTTAATAATTGAACTTTTAGGTTTTGGTGGTACATCAATATTTGCTAACAATCAAGGAACATCAGTTACACAATTAACAAATTTATCAGGAACAACACTTAAATTTAATCCAGTATCTTCACAAGGTAAGTTTCATATCTTAAACTATTAAATTTTGTTAAACATTATTGTATCTTTTAACAGATATTATAAAAACTGACACAAATAAAATTCTAAGAATAAAAATAACATTTCAATGTATATCTGCGATGAAAGAATATCTGCACAAATCAATGGATGAACTTCGTTTCGAAGATTATCAATCCAACAGAAAATTTCCAGTTGGCAATTCCATATTTAGTACAAATACATCACCAATAATGAATGCATGGCAAATACCAACCTCAACAGTATTTAATCCATTTCCTATTACAACATCTGCAGCACCAATCACAACATCGATTTTTACTTCAACAACACCAACTAATCCATTTTGTGTACCACCAGTTACAACTCAATCACCATTTGGTATAAATATATTTTCGCAATCACCGATAGTAACATCTTCCAGTAGTATTCCTCCAACTACTACATCATCTATCTTTCGTATACCAAATTTAATAACAACAACAACAACAAATGCGCCTTCAATCTTTAATAATATTGGAACGCAATCAATTGCTTCAACAATGACACCATTTTCTTTTCCATTGGCTGCAACAAGTATCTTGGAAAATAATACATCACCTGTAACACAAACTCAACCTATTGTAACATCATCTTCATCAATAACAACAATATCTCAAGCATCAAGAGAAGAACAAAATACTCAACAATCATCTTCAATTATTCAAGAACAACTTCTTGCTAGATTACTTCTTGATCCATATAGTAATCGTGGAAAAAAAGATTTTTCTAATATTGATCATATTCCAATACCTAAAGAATCTACTGTTGTTTCAACTTTATCATCAACAACCACGACAACAACAGTAACACCATCAACACCAATACCAATCACACTTCCAATACAATCAAATAATCGAAAAATATCATCATCTCGTACATCAGTTAATGTTAATTTTAAATTAAAACCTGTTTCATCATCATCATCAACATTAAATGATGATATAAAATTACCGAATCAACGATCAACAACACCAATTAAAGAAATAAAAAGTACATTAGCAGGAAATTTTACTGATGAAGAAGAACTTATTTTACTTAGTCAAACTAAATTGTCAAAATTACGTTTATCAAATGACAATATTAATTCATCATATCAATCAAATTCTATTCGTTCACTCTATCCATTAAGAAATTTAGCTGAACTTGAAAATTTATCTAATATAACACCTTCACCTTCACCACCATTAACTATACGTAATGAACAAATTTCACATGCATCAAGTAAGTCTATCTGAATAGAAAATTTAATTTAAACATATTTTGTTTATTTCTTTTTTTTTATTCTTTTATTTTATAGATCAAAATCGTGATAGATCACCCAGTCATCATCATACAACTTCATCAATTATTCCTAAACAATCATCATCTCCAATAATTTCACGTAAATCAAAGACTAATTCTCAAAATTATCGTTTACCAATATTAACTCGTGATAATTATTATATGAAACCAAATATATCTGAATTAAAATCGTTATTTAATGATAAAGGAGAATGTATTCTTAAACAATTTACTGTTGGACATGAAAAATATGGTTTAGTAACATTTTATGGTAATATTAATATTGCTGGACTTAATCTTGATGAAATAGGTAAATAAAATTACATTTAAAATTTTGTTTTTTTTTTATAATTTTATTCTAGTTGAAATTAATCGTCATGAAGTTACTGTTTATCCAGATGATGATAATAAACCATCAGTTGGTGACGAATTAAATGTTCCAGCTCGTATAACATTATTTGGTATTTATCCAATTGATCGAACAACACGTGAAGAAATAACTGATATTGAACGTCTAAAAGCAGTAAATTATAATGATTATTTATGTGAAACAACTAAAAAATTTGATGGAGAATTTATTAATTATGATATTAATGATGGATCTTGGACATTTATGGTAAACAAAATTTAATTGAATTTTTTAAATATATAATTTTGTATTTAATTTTAGGTTAAACATTTTACACGTTATGGTCTTGATGATAATTTATAAATAAAAGTAAGCTATATGCTTAGAACTATTAAATAATACTATTATATTTTTGTATTCTGAACAAACAATATTAAGTATTCTAATCAAGAGATAATATATTTGTAAAAAGAAATAATTTAAGATTGTTTTATTGTTTTTTTTTTTAATAAACGATTTTTTTAGAAAGAAATGTTATTTAAAACATACTGACAGAGTTTTAACCTTTTTTTTAACGATAATATTAGTAGAATATTAAAAATTAATAACAGAAGTTGACGGTTCTGAAAAAAAATCTAATTATAATAATTTCAACATAATAGACTATAAACAAGATATCCTAAAAAACATTTCCTAAAAGTTTTTTTCCATAATAGGTGAACCTACTGAGATTTTTCTTTTTGACTCGAACAAATATCAAGAGAATAGCTTAAAGATACGATCTTTCATTGAAATACAAAAAGTTAAATTGTACAATGTTTTCTTCTCTTATTATTTTGACTTCTTGAACCGTACTAATTTTAACATCATTCAGATATCTGTTTGGCTATCGGTTAATATATACACCTGCCGTATTTGGATCCAAATATTCCTTGTGCAACTACGGAATCCTTAATGAAATCATTGAATTTGCACTGTAATACAGGTGGACAATATCAAGTAAGTTGATCTTTGAAACCTTATTTTGATAGAGACTAATGCACTTCTCAAAGTCATTGTTCATATCTCTTTTAATGAATTTCTGTAAATATTGCCTTAAAGTAAAAGTAAAAACAAAATTCGGTGTATTCATCTATTATTTAAAAGAAATATTAATAAAATTAAATCAAACAGCAAAGATATACCGAAAACTTTTGGGAAATTCTACATACCCCAAATCTCATGTCGAAGTCTCCCTTATGAATAAACCTACAATATCAAAACTAATATGGAACTACAACTATTACAAAAAAAAAAACTAATCAAAGATCATCTATTTCTCCTTAGAATTCTACTTTTATCAGATTATTGAATAAATGATTAATTATATCATTGACAACGATAAATTCTGTAAATATTTTCAATCGAAAATGTTTTTTTAGGTGGAAAATCTTCATTTGATCATTGGAATTTATATTAAAAAATACATATTAAATCAATCAATAGAATATTTTACATTATTATATTAACTTAATTCATTCAAAAGAAAAAAATTTAATGATAAATATTACTGCAATATATTGGTACAATAATATGTATAAAAATTTATTTAAAATTTTATATTTATTTTCGAAAAAAAAAATCATCATATTATTTTAGGATTATTTTTATTTTAGAATTAGATTAGAACAATCGTTTAATATATTAGAAGTAGTTGTTAACCAATGAGATGGAAATGATTGATCGATCGATGGACGATTACGAAGATGTTTATAGTAGGAATCTATGAATGAATTAAGATTTAGATATATAAGTTTATTCGTTTTCTTTTCTTTTTTTTCATTACCGAGTTGTTCATGCAATTGAATCGGATAACCACAATGAATAAGAAAAGCTAATTGTGGAAAAAGAAATATGTCGGCTAATGTAAATAGATTGCCGATAACATATAGAATTTCTTGATTTTTTTGTTTAAATCTATTATTCCATCGGATCAATTCATCTACAAGTATCTCTTTACGTTTTTTCAATAAATCAATATTATATCGTTCCGATGGCGTATGCCAAATATAATAGATTAAATTTTCATTACTGAATTTTTGTAATCGAAGTATCTATTGATTAAAATAAGAATTACTTTTTTGAATAAATAAATATTTTAATAAAATAACATACATCAAAAATACATTGAAATACTTGTGCACGTAAATTTAGATCATCAGGTAATAAGATAGTACCTTGATTTTTCATTATATCCTAAATAATAGAAAATTCTTATTTTATCTTTCTTTTATTCTACTTCTAGATAGAAACATATTGCTAAAGATTCATTGAGTATAATATTTCCAATTTTAAATAAAGGTACCTTTATTCAAAGAAAAAAAATTAGTAAATCTTTATTTTGTTTTTGTATATTATTATATGTACTTGTCCTTGTAGATTTTGATTGATAATCGATTTCATTTTATGTTCATTTTGATCTAATAAAATCATTTGATGCTTATAATCGATAATTTGTTTTTCACTTAAAGCAATCTGTACTCTCCTAATTGTATTTGAATATAATTATATTTATAATTAAATAATCGTTTTTCTTTCTTTATATTTACCAACAAGGAATACTACCCGAAGCCCAATAAAAATAAATATCGTTTTTGACTGAAATTTCCTAATTAATAAAAATAAAAAGGAAAGGTCGACATATGTCGTTTTTCTTTTTTCTTTTATGTTCAAGAACAAAAACTGACTTGTGATGGTCGTATATATTGATCTTTATATGACATTTTTTGTATGTATTGATTGTCAGTTGATTATTTTTTCATTGAGATTATAATGACCTGTATTGTCAATTATTTCTTAGTTAGTCATAAATAGACAAGAGAATAATTTTTGCGCGCCAAAAAAAAAAAGAAAAAAAATTGTCATCATTTTATTTATTTTTTTTTTGTATTGATCTTAATGATAGATATAAAGCTATTGCTATTGCTTTCGTTTATTGCTTCTTTTTTTTTCTTTTTTCTTCATGTTAACAGATGGAAAAATGCCTTAGTCTATTTCTTTTCTCCATTTTTCTATTCTGTTTCTTTCTACTATCCACTTCTCTAGATAATGATAGATGCTATACTATGATTCCAAACAACAAACGGGCGTGTGTATTACTACAACTAATAGAATACACTACGATAGAAAAGCCAACGACGATGATGATGATTGATCGGTATTGGCGGGAGGCAATGTTGTTTTTTGTTCTTGCTACTACTACTAGTTCGCGTCATTGACCTGTGTTTGTGTGTGTGTGTGTGTGTGACGACAGATCGATGCACCACCATCAGCATTCATTCGATCCAATTTGAGGTTCAATAAGTATGCTTATTTTCTTTTCGTATTGTTTATCTTATTATTTTTTAATATTAAATATTTAATAGAAATCTAAATATAAAACAATGGCTTTTTCTCGACATTCACTTCGACGTGTTATTGGTGATATGGTTAATCGACATAATGGTAAAAATGATACAATAAATTCTTCTTCATTGAAACATCATAAGAACAGTAATAGACCACGAAAAAACAATGATCGAAATTCTATCGTCAGTAATAGTTCTTTATCAGTACGAATAAATTTTAAAAAGATAAAATAAAATAAATAATTACTTTTTTTTCTTCTTGTTTTATATTAGTTACCTCAAACATGTTATGAACGATTACATAAAAGTGAAAAAGAAGTATGTAAATCATTAAATTATCTTGATCAAGTTTTAACACATAATAAACTTGAAATTCTTGCAAGTATTATTACATCATTAATTGAAAATATATTCGATATTGATAGTGTTCTAAAAGGAATATTTGAACATGAACCAGAATCATTTCGGTAAATAATTTACTTTTTTTTTTTAATTTCGTTTCTATTAATACATATATGTTTTTTTAGAAGACATTTACTGAGTGATGTTTATTCTCTCTTAGCTGATTTAATTAATTGGTCGGATGAATTACTTTTATTAAAAAATAATGATATAAAAATTTCAGTAACTCATGATAATAAATATAAAAAAATTGCTCATGATCTTATGGAAGCAATTAAAGTAGATAAAAAATTAAATTCAAATATATTGATATATATATATATATATATATTTAGAATTGTATTTCAATTGCATGTGATACATCTTCAATTCAAAGTACCGAAACACGTTCGGATTCATTTCAAAGTTTTCAATCAACTAATAGGTAAAACAATTTTTTCTTATAATTTTATATCGAATGATCTTTGTTTTTGTTTTGTTATGTTTAATTAGTTCTACTGATGATTTAGCTCCTGCTCTACCTCCAAAACGAGATAAACGTCCGGTGACATCATCAACTACAATTACATCTAATCGATCTCGAAGTAATGGAAGTACAAATTCTCTTATAATTTCTTCATCATCATCATCAAATAAAATTAAACAAGACAAAGATAATGATGAATGTATACAATTAATTGTAGATGATATTAATCAAATTGTTGAAAAATATACACGTGAATTAGATGATGCATTACGTACAAAAACAACAATTCGTTCATCATCTATTGATCATTTATTCGATGAAAATCATTCTTCTATTCCAATATCGTCTTATCATCAGAATAATAATGATACATTATATGAAACAAATATATCAAAATTAATGAAGAGTACTATTACTAAAACAACAGTTGATAATGGACAAGGAATAATTGATAAAAAAGAATCTCATGAAATTTATAATAAAACTGATTGTTCTATACATTCACCAAAAGGTGATTTAAAAACACAAAAATTTACATTTATTAATCGACAAAAATCTAATGATGATGATGAACAACAGAAAACCATTGTAACTTCTAGAATAAATCAATTAAATATATCTGATAAAGATAATATAACAAATGATGCACCACCATTACCACCAAAACGAAAAACAGGTATATAAAAAAAAAAATAAATTTCTCCTTTTCCACTGTAATCGGAAAAGGAACTACGCAAAGAATTAAAACATTTCTACGGAACAGGAAACGGAAGTAGATAAAAATAAATCCGATGAAATACTTTTTTTTACATTTTATTATAATTTAAGAAAATTCTTTTGCGAAATATTATCAATATAGTACTTAAAAAGCACTTTATTATTTTCTTAGTTAGATTATAAAGAAAAAACGGAAGAAGCTATCAAGTTATATTTTTTCATTAAATTTTTCAATTTCTTTTAGCTCGAGCATATATGTCTTTATTTGATCGATATGATCATAATGAAGCTGAATCATTTCTTCGTGATACATGTTTTATTCCTACGCCACAACGTCGTTTTGAAGATTTATTTGAACAAATTCATCAACATTTTCAACATATGCAAATATTTTCTAATAGTGATGATTCTTTAAGAATGAAAGGAACAACAACAACAACAATTAAAAATATTAATAAATCAAATGAATCTGTAAGAAAAATATATTTAAATTAATTATGTATTTATTTTAAATTGAAATCCTTTTTTTTTAGTCAAAAGATAATGAAGATATTGATGTAACTAATCTTTATGATAATGCGTTAAAAATTGATTATCATAGTGATCTTTTTCTTGAAAATATTTCTCATTTACTTATTTTTAATTTGGTAAGAATTTGATACATTTATTTTCTATCTTATTATGTTTTATTTATATAAATTAGGATGAAGATCCTTCCTTACGTGGTGGTTCTATTGATGCATTAATTATTCGAGCAACATCACCTGATAAAAAAGGTTAAATTTTTACTAAAAAATCTCTGGTTTATATTTTAAAAAAAGTTTATTTTTTTTTTTTAAAGATTTTGTTTATCAAGAAGCATTTTTAACAACATATCGTACATTTGTATATCCAACTGATTTAGTTGATAAACTTATTCAACGTTATACATTTTTTTCTCAATTTGAAACAAAGAAAAAAACTGCTCGATATGCATTTTCACTTCTTATTCGTGTTATTGATGAAATTGAGTAATATTGAAAAAACGCTTTTTTTTTAAAATATTTTTTTCATATTATTATTTTAGTAATGAATTAACTGATTATTTAATGAAATTTCTTTCACATTTTGTAACAAATTTAATTCGTCATGGTGAACTTCAATTAGGTAAATTATTACGAAAAAAATCTCTTGAACGTTTTAAAAAATTTCAAATAAATTCTGAACAATTTCAACAAGATATTGTACTTATACAAAATTCTATATCATCAAAACGAGCAACATTACTTGATTTTCATTCAATTGATATAAGTGAACAATTAACATTACTTGATTCTGAATTATTTCTTAAAATTCAATTATCAGAAATATTATATATGTCTATTGAAAAAGGTGAAGAATATTCACCAAATTTAGCTGCATTTACAGAACATTTTAATAATATATCTTATTGGTATAAATTTATAGATTGATTAATACTTAAAAATAAAATTTTTGAAATTTTTAGGGTAAGATCAAGAATACTTGAACAAAATTCTCAACGACAACGTGAAATTTATTTTGAAAAATTTCTTAAAATATTAAAGGTAATTTTTCAAAGCAGAATCAAAACAAGATTGAAAGATGCATAAATAAATCTTTGAAATATTACATTCCATGTCGTTTGAACCTATCTTTTGCTTATATGTACGGCTCAATGAACTATGAAAAATTTTAAGATAGCGCAGGCTAGTACTATTTCACAGGAATATTAATCTCTTAGTCTAACTTCCAGCAGATGTCTGAATTCTGCAGTAAGATCACATTTTTGATACACGCATTAAGGTGTAGATATGGACAAATGAAATTCAATAAATTATTTTATTAGGGACAGAAAATAATATAGATAGTTAACTAATCTGTTCGTTTAGCATTTACGACGATTAAATAATTTCAATTCTTATTTGGCTATTCTCTCTGCTCTTGATTGTGGTCCATTAAAACGATTACATTGGTCTAAAAGTATTATTGACGTAAGATTTATTATTTTTTTATCTTTTATTTATTTTATTTTATTTAATTTAGTCTATATCTGAACATACTGGACTTATTGATAGTACTGGTTCATTTAAAAATTATCGTGAAGCATTAAATGCATCAGTTGGTCAACCATGTATCCCTTATATGTAAATAATAAATAAAAATAATAATTTTCGAAAAAAAAATTCTTTTTTTTTTTGTTTTATATTAAAGTGGATTAATTTTATCTGATTTAACATTTGTTCATATTGGTAATTCAGATTATTTACAAGATGGTCGAACAATTAATTTTTGGAAACGATGGCAACAATTTACTATTTTACATAAATTACGATATTGTCGTAAATGGTTTGTATATTTTTTTTTATAGTTTAAAAGAAGAGAATCTTATTAAATAATTTTAAACATTTAGGGAACATAAATTTGTTCGTAATGATCGAATTTTGTATTTTTTTAATAATTTTGATGATTATATGAATGAAGATGCTCAATGGATACAATCCGAAAAAATTAAACCAAGACAAAAAACAAATTCTTATGCATAATAATCGAGTTTAATCATATATAATTATAATGTATATCTGTCAGATATTTTTTTTTAAATATTATACAGTGACAATGGAAATAACAAAAAATATCAAATATTATTCATTTTATTGTTTGTGTTTATATCTTTTTTTTCTCTTCTATTCTCAGACTGATCCTTTGTATCAAAATCTTTAAATATGCTTCCTAACATTGTTCTTTTTTTAAACACTTTATTGAAAATAATACAATAAAATTTGTTTTCTTTTTTCATTTTATCAGATTATGTTTTATGATATTATTGAAATTAATTAATTCATTTACTGGTAAATTATTATTAAATAGATCTTTTTATTTAACAACTTGTCAATTCGATGTATGTGTTTTTGAAAAAAGAGATATAATGATAGATTCAAACAGATATTTATATTTAATTTCATAGGAGAAAAAAATGACTTCGAAAAATTTACTTAAAGAATATGAAAAAAAACGTGATTTTAATAAAACAAATGAACCAAAACCATTAGATAATGATAGTAAAACAAATGAATGTCGATTTGTTGTTCAAGAACATCATGCATCAATACTTCATTTTGATTTTCGACTTGAATATAATAATGTTATGAAAAGGTAAATTTATACGTAATTCAAAAATAAAATTTTTTTATTTCTATGTTATTTTTCTTCTTTTATAGTTGGTATGTATGAAAAATAATACATTATTATTGATTGAAATCATATAATTAGGTCCATACCGAAAGGACCAAGTCTTAATCCTCGTGATAAACGTTTAGCGATTATGGTAGAAGATCATCCGATACCATACATGAATTTTGAAGGAAAAATACCTGATGGAGAATATGGAGCTGGTTATATTTAATTTGAAAATATTTATTATATATAATTTGTTTTTTTTCTTGTAATAGGTGAAGTACGAACATGGGATATAGGAACATATGAACCTTTAGGTGATACTGATATAGATGCAGGAATAGGAAAAGGAAAATTGACATTTATACTTCATGGAAAAAAATTAAAAGGTGAATTTCATATGATTCGATCTCGATTTGGATCAAATCAACGAGCAAATCAATGGCTTTTAATGAAAAAGAAAGATAAATATGCTAATGAAAATTTTGTACTTGAACGTATACTTAATTATGGTTCAAGACGAGATTTACAATCATCATCAACTACTACTAACTCTAACAAAAAAAGACATCGACAAACAACGGCAACATCTCCTGAACGAGCAACAAAAAAACGTTCATAATTATATATTAACTAATTAATCAAGCTTAATTTTGTTTCGAATAATATACTAGATACGTTTAATTGTTGAACATATTATTTGTTGTTAATCTTACGTTCTCTCGGTAAATAAAATATCATCAATACACGAAAACAAAATACAAGAGAAAGTTTTAAGTCAATAAAGGAACGGTTGTGATTAATCCTTTAACGATCGATGGGACAAATATATTCCATTTTATTATTTGCATTCTTCATTGTAGAACTATGTGTTTACTTTTCTTGTATAAACTGATACTCTGGATGATATATTATGAGTAAAACAAAATCCAACATCATCATCATGTCCCATAGGCTTGGCGCCCGTTGGGGCCATCAATTTACGGGATCAGATTTTTCCATGCCCATCGATTTTGCGCAAGGTGGAGCATGTCATGTTCACTGCACTGACACCATTTTGTTATGTCATCTAGCCATTCTCTGCATAGACGCTACCTTCGAGATTTTTCATCCGTTTCGTCAAATATTATATGTTTTATTAGTATACAATCGTCCATTCTGCAGATGTGGCCAACTAACCTTAGTTTCCTTTTCTTGATGATGTCTGTTATGGCCTTTTCCTTTGATATCTTTTTCCTGATATCTTTGTTTCGTACCATATCTTACCAATTAATTTTTAGAACCCGTCGGTAACATTTCATTTCGAATGCCACTAGTTTTTTCCTGTCTGCTACTTTTAGGATCCATGTCTCTGACGCGTATAATAGGACACTGAACATCCATGTGGCTAGGATTCTAAGTTTATTTTCTAGCTTCAGTTTCTTGCTATTCCATGTGTCTCAAAAAAGCCATTGCACCTGTCGCTTTTCCTATTCTCCTTTTGATTTCTTCGGGACAGTTATTGTCCCATGTCAGCAGACTGCCTAGATATTCAAATTTTTCCGCGTGTTCTATGATGTTTTCTGCTATTTAGATGCTATTATCAATACTCCTGTCTCCAAATACCATGATTTTGGTTTTATTTATATTTAAGATTAGTCCAGCTTGTTCAGCAGCTGTTTTAGTTAGCTCTATTTGGCGTTGAAGTGAGCTAACGTCTTCATCGATAAGGTCAATATCGTCGGCGAATCTCAGGTTATTTATTAATATTCCACTGAGGGTGATTCCGCAGGTGTTCTGTCTCACCTGGTCCATTACTCGCCCGAGATATGCGATGAAAAAGAGTGGTGACAGAGAGTCGCCTTATCTAGTTCCTGCATCTATTCGAAACCACTCTCCATTATCTTTCCAAATGCGAACAGCTGACTGTGACTTTTCGTAGATCTGTTGTAGCAGGGTGACAATCTTTGTGTCAACACTATAGGATTTTAGCATAGCCCAAATAATTTTATGTTTGATCGTATCGAATGCTTTTTAAAAATCTCTAAAGCAGTTGTATATTTTCTTGCCCTGTCTTTTTGCCTTTTCAGCCAATAATCTAAGCCTTAATATTTGATGTGCGGTATTTCTGTCTTTTCTGAATCCTACCTGCTCTTCTGAGAGGTACGGATCTAGATGATTTTTTAATCTATATAGCAGTGCTATTAGGAATATTTTTCCTGTATGACTAATAAGAGAGATCGTTTGGTAGTTTGAGCAATTACTGAGGTTACCTTTTTTTGGTATAGGTACCAATATAGATTTGTCCCATTCTTCTGAAATCGTACCTTCATGCCATGCTTTGTTACAGAGTTTGTGAATTTGTCGTGTTAGCGGTTCGCCCCCAGCTTGTAGCATTTCCGCTGTTATGCCGTCTAATCCTGGACCTTTATTTCTTTTCAATGAATTTATCGCTGCTTGTACCGCTGAATACAAGATATTCTGAGGATTTTCGTCTCCGGGAGGGCCAATGTCTTCAAGTTCTTTTACCATCCCATCTCCACCTTCAGGAACTTTATACAGACTGCTGCAATACTGTGTCCACCTTCGTTTGATGTCGTCATTTGCCTGTAACATTGCTCTCTCTTGATTTCGTATGACATTTAATCGAGATACAAATTGTTTTCTTAACATTTTTATGAGACCATATGCTTCTCAAATATTTACAATATTTAGACCTTTTTCAGCTTGCTCACATTGGTCTTGTATCCAATGTTCTTTGTCCTGTCTTGCTGATCACTTAACTTTCCTACATAAGCATTTATATTGTTGTATATATTCTAAGGAAACGCTTTTTAGTTGTTTTAGTCTGCGTTTTTCGTCTGCTAGTTTTAGTATCACTTCGGAAACCCATGGTTTTTTGGTTGTTCTTTTTGCAGGTAAAGTTGCCTCTACTGTAATTTTGATGGCGTGTTCCTCCAGACTACGTGATGGCTCTATATGTTTCATTTGTTCTGTTAGAGCAGCGCTGTATGATTGCTTTATTTTCTTATCTCTCAGTCGGTTCACAACAACTAAGCAGCATCTCTGTGGCTTTTTATGCGGTTTTTTAAGTTTCAAGTTGATATTGCACAACACTAATAAGTGATCTGAGCTTATGTCTGCACTCTGAAATGTTTGGCAGCTGGTGACTGAGGTCTTCCATCTTTGTTGGATGAGAATCAAGTCAATCATATTCTTGTAAATGCCATCTGGCGATGCCCGGGTCCATTTACGACTTGGTTTATGTTGAAATTTTGTATTACATATATATATAGATTAGGTACTGCTGCAAATTCTAAAAAACGTTCTCTGGGTTCGTTTCTTTCGCCATATCCATATATACAATTTCTAGAAACTAATAACAAGGAAAAGGTATGTATGATCATTTCTGGTTCACTTGGTGAACAAATTGTGCCTCGTATTCACAATATGTCCCAAGTGGATTTGATTTTTATCGTTCGTGGTAATAGAAAATACCACGAAGAATGGGCTGAACAATGGTCAAAAATTCGGGGTGTATTCACAGAAGTTGCTCCAATTTGTACTGCTCTTAAAGAAGCAGCTCAACAATGTAAAAAAAATTTAATTTCCATTAGCATTATGAATAAGAGTGGTGTTACATCGAATAGAAAGTTGGATCAATTAGATCCATTTTTTATGTATACACAAATCTTTAAAGAAATCTTATTATCCATCAAATTTGAAGAAAAACATTTTAATGAATTTATTCATTACTGTGAAAATGTCTTTGTTGACAATGAAGAAGAACTGATCAATGTTAAAGAATTGGAACGAAACTATCGTAATAAAAGTCCAATTTGATGGTATACATGCGAATCATTTCTATATCCAATGCTCAATTGTGGTCTTCGAACAATGGATGAGGATCTTATGATTAAAATGGGGTTTTTCATCAATGATTTACATCGACAGATCGATCAATTACATAAAGAACAATTTCGTCAACCTCATCATAACGCTAGAACTTTCCCTGTTTATCGTGGTCAAGCCTTATCCAAGACAGATTTTAATCAATTGAAGAATAACAAAGGTGGTCTAATGTCCTTTAACAATTTTTTATCCACCAGCAAAGATCGTATGATTTCTCTACCTTTTGCCTACAAAGCTCTTTCTAGTCATGACTTGGTGGGTATCCTTTTCGTGATGACCATCAATCCTTCGATAGCATCAACTCCTTTCGCTTCCATCAAAGGTATTAGCTATTATACAGAAGAAGATGAAATGCTCTTCTCCATGCACACAATATTTCGTATTGCTGATATTAAACAACTGGGTGATAATACTCGTGTCTTTCAAGTGGATTTGTCTTTTATCAGTGATAATGATAAAGATCATCGTATACTTACTGATCGTATAAGAGAGGAAATTAAAGGATCAACAGGATGGACTCGATTGGGTGAATTACTACGCAAAATTGGTGAACCCAAAAAGGCTCAAGAAGTTTATGAAGTTCTTCTTGAACAAACAACTGATGAAAGAGAAAAAGGAAATATTTATAGAGAACTTGTACGGATAAAATATATGCAAGGAGAATATCAAGAAGCCATTGCTTTCTACGAAAAATCCTTTAAAATCTATGGTAAAATTCTTTGTTCAAATCATCCTGATTTGGGTATGGTCTACAACAACATCGGTATTGTGTATTACAACATGGGTGAATACTCAAAAGCACTTTCGTATTATGAAAAAGACCTTGAAATTCGACAACAATCACTTCCTGTAAATCATCCTCATTTGGCTGGGTCCTACAACAACATCGGTTATGTGTATAAGAACATGGGTAAATACTCGAAAGCATTTTCGTATTTTAAACATGCAGTGAATATTGGAGAACATTCATTGCCATCAAATCACCCTCATTTTCGACTTTATAGAAATAATCTTGATGAAATAAAAAAGCAACTATAACGAGATAATGTGTATTTATTTTTTTTGAAAAAGAAAACAAAAGGATTAAAATAATACTGTATTTTTATATTGAATATGCGCGCGCGTACAGAGAAATTCTGTTCTTACTGTGAACATGAATGGGACGCTGCCCATCATTAAGGTAATACAATACATGTTAAATGACATGTATGGTATGAAAAGACCTTCAGAACAATTATCATGTTGCAATAAAGCAGAAATTTTTCCGCATTAGGTTAAGAAAAATAGCCACACAACAGGGTCATTATTAAGGTTGATTAGTATAAAGAAGAAAAAGAATTTATTTATCAAGTTAATAAACTATTCTTTTCCGTTCCAACAAAAGAATAATTCATTATCTTAATAAATAAATAGGTAATAAAAGACTACAAATCTCATCCATTATCAAATGAATAATTTTTATTTATATTCTATAACTGTGGAATAGAATGAAACATTGAATATAGATATAAATTATTCATTTTTCGATGCCCTATTTCTCATTACTCAAATGCCAATCTAAATATTCTTTTAGATATCTTACATTAATTAATGTTGATAGATGAAATAATTAAACTTATGAAAAAAATGAAAAATAGAATGAGTTTATAGTGTCAATAGCTCTCTTTAAAATTAATAGAAAAAAAAACTGAGCGGACTTGTATAAATTTTTTTTCTTTATTTCTTTAGACCGAGAAGATAATTAGTTCTCATTTTAGACGTCTGTATAATAATTGTTATTATTATAGCAACTGTATTAATTTTATTTTCAATCGTTACAATATAATTTTTCATTAAATGTATTCCATAAAAAAGAAATTAATTTCATAAACATAGTAGAAAATATAAGAAAAATTTTTTTACTCTTGATAATGAAAATCATCTTGTATTAATAAAATTAATGTAGTTTGATTTTGAGCAAATCAAGAATATCCATGTAACTTCAAAATGCAGCGAGGACGCGTCTAAACGCGATTGTCTAACAAAAATAGTGAAAAGCCACGTCCAAACGCGGTTCATAAATGCATTAAGATGCGGTTCAACAGTTCAAACACGTCTAGACGCCTTTCAGACCTAAACGCATTTGTTTTATTTTTGGCTGCTTTAAATGCATCCTAAAAGAAACTATTACTGACACAGGCTATAGATAAGTATCATTATGGTCTAGACAACCTGATCATCCCTATATATCGGAGCATCTTTTGAAAAAAGCAGTTATTAATAGTTTTGCGCTATATTTTATCATCCTTGATTGAAATGAATAAAAGAAAAATATCAAGTTATTATCTTCATGATATTTCTGCAAATGTTAATTATCAGTTGAATATTGCCAATGTAATTGTTGCATGTGTACAAATAAAATTAACTATTGAACAGCTGATATTCTATGAAAAATTTCTCAACATCTCAAGCAAAGTTATGTGCTGTATTGAAGCAAAGAAAGAACACTATTCATCAATTCATATGGATGAAAAGACATTGAACTAATCTGACTGACCATAAGACTAAAATATTAGACTAGCAGTTGATATGATGAAGTTATTTTCTATATAATACATGTTAATAAATCATTTATTATGAGACAAGGGAATACAGTGTTACCATTAAAACCGAATCATAATTATGCAACATAAAAAGCGTATCTAATATCATTTTTTTCTTATATTTACCATACAATTGTATAATAATTATATACATATTGTCAATTCTTATGTGCTGTTTATTTTATTTTATTCAATTTTTTGTTTTTTTGGTCATTTTATTTAGAAACTTCATCGAATCTTCTGATGAACGAGTTAATACTTTTTAACTACCATATCTCTATCATCTTACATCAATATATAGGCAAACAAGTGTATGACTGCCGCACCTATTTATTTTGGAATGACTGATATTAAAATTTCACCTTGTATTTGTTCCAAAAATTTGTATCATTTGATAAATATTAACTAATTCCTTGCAGCTGTGTATGATGATTATATAGTTTTCACACGATATAGAAGCTTACAAGGAATAGCTTTGTTGCAGAAAAAATTTAAACATATGCAAATAAATAATTAGTTTTTACAGATATCTGGAAATATATAAATTGCTATTATTTGTCGCCGGTTGTAAAGGAGCAAGTCAACGTGGAATATTGAATGTTTGTCGAAGTCTTTGTGTTTTATTACAATTCTCATTTTGATCACATTTTGACTGATCGTCAATTACTATTTCAGAATTAATTTTTATTTTTTGAACAATTAATCAAACTAAATCATTTATTTTTTTCTAGTTGATGCTGCATATCTTTTTATCTATACTAGGGTCGAGCATTATAAGCTTCATATACGGTTGCTTACTGCCATATACGATAGCGTATACGACCGTATAGCTCCGTGATCGCATACGAAGAAATACGAACCAATACGGAGTTCGTACACAGAGCGTTTCTTATCCTAAATGATCGTATTTGATCTATATATACTCGTCAACCGTCGTATTTTGCCGTCTATACGTTTTTTTCCGTGAACAATCGTTTAGGAACGTGCATGTTCCACCTGAGATAATTTTGCCTATGTTACTTTACGTTGTGATGACCGTTGTCAGTGTCCCTGCATTTGTCCATCAGGATGGAGCAACAATTGATACAATATTTTACTCAACACACGTGAAAAAAAATCCATGTGACATAACGGATGAATGTCATGCAATCATGTCAAATGATTATTATCAAGATTATGGATGTGTTTGTGATAAATGAGAATACTATGGACCAAAATGTTAACGAAATATATTCTATAATTACCCAAAACGAATCTTTAATTTTTGTGTATTAAGAAGTGCCAAATTCATGCATAAACAATTCTAAACAAGACCTTTATGCTCATTGTAATAAGAATGGTATTCATTTTTTGTGATATAACTCGGCATCCAATGAAAATGAAG
This sequence comes from Macrotrachela quadricornifera, assembly GCA_022393335.1. Taxonomy (NCBI): domain Eukaryota; kingdom Metazoa; phylum Rotifera; class Eurotatoria; order Philodinida; family Philodinidae; genus Macrotrachela; species Macrotrachela quadricornifera. The sequence continues at coordinate 270,614 of JAJEKB010000381.1, read as the reverse complement.
AACGAAAGGAGTATGGGTATGATTAATTATCAAACGATGAATATTCAACAAGTGACTTAGAAACTGACGAAGATACAACTATGATGGTAAACATAATTAGATATTTTAATTTTTCATTCAGTTGTAAGCAAAATTTTCAGATTTTTTAAGATATTAGCGTATGCATCACTGGCAGGTGTAGGATGGTTAATGCTCTTTTTCATTATTCTTCAACCGTACAAATAAAGAACTACAGAAGTTCATCGTCGTGACGTGGAAAGTCCATACAGTCCAGTCAACGCAATTCACAGATCAACAATACGCTCACCTAGACTATATCGATTTTTAACTGAATTATTGTCTTTTTTAACTATTCGTGTGTTTGGAATTTTGTGCCTCTGGTATAATTAGTAACTCATTTTATTTAAATAAAGTTAAAGTATTGTATACATGATAAATATATTAGATATCTCTTAGAAAATACGTCTATTGATAATATGCGAAGCTAGAATGAATGTGAAATTATTTTAACTTAAGATTATTTATTCAAGAGAAATTTCACCATTCATATGTATAAAAAAAATTGTAATGTCAATTGTTATTGGCAAAGCCACACAATATGGTAACATGCAGATTCTAACAGTTGATCAAAATTTTGAGTAGAATAGTGTATAATGAGATGGCAACGACAGATAAAGGAAGACAAATTTGCACAGCGATGATATGACCGATTGCTACGCATATTTTTATTGTCGATGATGACAGAGAAGATAATACCAATAAAAGCATCAAATTGAATATTAAAAAATCAACAAGACCGAAACTTACATGATCACCACTCTGGTCTAGTTCAGTGTTATCAGGATTCCAAGTGATGTAGAACTCAACGGGAATTGCTGGATCATTGTTTGACAGTTCTAACAGAGCATCGTTCGATGATTCTTCGGTAGCTCTTGAAGTGTATCTATACTCTTATACTTAGGGTATACCAAAAGTTCTGATCATGGTTAAAAGATCCTGTCGGATAAGGAGACCTATTCGAAATTAAGAAACCAAATACACCGTTTTGTAAAGGAAATTGAGGCGCGTCGAATAGTATATATTACATCCGATTTTCATAAGACTTCAGTGGAACTAAAGTCAGTTTACTAGTGAACAGTCATGTGTTCCAAAAGTTATAATATATACAAACACAATCATAGATCATTGAAAAATTCCATTTTTTTTCATGAGAGACAGAACAACTGGCGATGCCATATATATCAACTTGTAGCCTGTAAAAAACTCTACAAAACTGTATATAAATATATTTTTCTACAAATACTTTTCAATGATATCAATAGTCATAATGATTAGTAACTGATGGTACTTTTAGACACATAACCATATATTAATGAATCGACTCTAGTTCGACTAAATTCTTATGAAAATCAGATTTAATATATTCTATTCGACACACTTCGACTTGCTCTACAAAATGGTATATTTGGTTTCTCAATTTCGAACAGTTCTCCTACTCCGGCAGGGCACTTTAAACATCGTGATCAGAACTTTTGGTATACCCTAAGTAGATATAGATATATAAAACTATATTAAAAGCATGTAGTAAAAAATAGTATAAGTAGAAAACGCTGAACTGATCAACTAAGGCATAATCGTTTTTCTATTTTTTATCCTCATTTATCAATAATAATCTTGTTTAAAATAGACGTTTGTCAAGCAACTATATGATAAATTAGAAACCTTCATGAGATATTCAAATAGTAAAATGAAAAGTTATATATTTAAACGCCACATTTAAAAGGTTAATTCGCGTAACGAAATCTTATTCGTGAAAAGCAGATTTCCATTTTATTCTATAATTAGACGATTATGGTGATGGACTCACGAAAGCAATGAAGAAACGGAGATTTGTAGTAGGATATGGTTATCATGATCAAAAATGATTTTCATAAGGCTATTCAACATAGTATAACCATATCTTTCATTTCTCGTGAGAACAAAATTGCCAGAAACAGGTGATGATCGCCACTGTGGTATTCCTCTAAATCTCCCACTTTATGGTTGAAAGTAGGAATCGATATAATAAAAAATAGATAGTTGATTAAGGTCGAAATAATAGTTAAAGCATTCAGAAAAATCAATATGATATTCTAGCTTTTCACTTCTAAGGTCTACTTATTTAATTCATTTTTTGTAATTCTCCGTTCTTTTTGTTCAATGTTTCAATTTGATGGTGATTTTTATCAAGTCTCATTTCCATTTCTTTCCATTCAAATTCAAGCTTTTTACAAATAATTTCAATAGTTTTAAATCGTTTCCCAGATCGATCATTCCGACCATCGGAAACGGATAAAAAATGGTGTATTTCGCCATAATCCGTCAGCTCGTCTTGTATCGTTTAAGACGGTTTATAACGCCGTTTTCTTTGACATGGGTCATTATCATCCTGACTAACTTAAAACCTGTAAATGATTAATCAAAAATTTTCATTCTCTCTAGTTTTGTATTCATCAATGAATGGTTGAACGACATTGATGAATTTTTGAAAACTAAAATTTAATTGCAATTGCGATTGCGATATATTCAAGGATCCGAATTTCAATGTGGTATAAAAAGAAAATCATGTCAGATCAACAATCGAAGCTCTACGAACTAATCTAATTTGAATAATCGGAAAATGGCACGACAAAATACAAGACAAATCAGGATCAATATGAATGCAGCTGTTATTGTTGTGTATATAGAATTGAAATGATTAAATAAAAGAAATAAAATAATGCTCAACAGTTAAGCCAATCACAAGAAATATAAAAAAAGAAAATAATTTTGAGTCTGAATAAAAAGATATTCAAAGAGATCGGCTGCAATTATTTTATTAACACATATTTTTAAAATAGGTCAGCTCGTTTTCCCATTTTTCGACAGAAGATATCGCTGAACTCCAACTAAATTGTAATACAAAGACATTTTTATCGAACATAGAAGAATTTACAGAGAAATTCGTATCGAAAGTACACCAGCATTGAGCTATTATTCAATCCTAGCAATATTTGATTTGTTTATTGCAATTATCGGAAAGACCGTAGAATATAAATTCAATAGTCTGGTATGTTGCGATAGGACTTAAACTGCATGGTACTGCCTTCATCTTGGTACAACTGCTCATGGATGACCACAGAGAAATCTAAAAAGTGATTAGAATTTTTGTGGAAGGAATAAAAATCAACTATTTTAGCCGTTGTTAGTATCGATTATAGCACATCTAACGTGTGACGATCTGATCCACTGTACATGAAAATCAAGGATACCAACTCTAATTTCTCAACATTACCAGAGATTGACAAAATCAACAGTTGGTGAATGAAGTCTATATCGAACTTGAACGTTTTCTATGCTTGTGTTCAGTGAATATCGTAATCACTTGTTTGAACATTATAGCGAAGAGCATTCGATCATATTTTTTGACTGATAGAGAGATGTTTTCTTGTTTTGCTTGCTCAGATTTTCATTCATATCTCTTCTCTTCTGATTCTGATCAAATTATTTTAATAATAAGTCGAAAGATATTCACAACCTGGTTCACTGTTCTAAATAAATTATCCAAATGTTTTTCACCACAGTAAACGCGAGAACGAGTCGTGACTGGGCTGCTGTATATCTATTTCTGTCCTGTACTCAATCAGTTATTATTGCAATTCCTATTGTACTAACGGCAAATGTATAGATAGAGATGCATATGAATGTATGTATTTTCCGCTTGAAATTGATAACAATTTTCAATCTCACAAGACAGCAATGGTAATCTAATAACAATTTAAAAACTATTTCGTGTATATTTTTTTCTTTATGCATGAAGTCTGAAATAAAAAGCAGTCGTGTAGCATAGGAAATCTAAATAGACAAGACGAGAACGGGATCATGATACTTTGCTGTATGGAAGAATAGACTACATATACACTGAGAACAATTGATGACAATGGAAGATATGAAATTAAAATGTCATACAATTCAAATATTTAAATGAAGGTCAATTATATCCATCAATCAACGGTTCTTCTCAGACTTCTCATACATATTTTGTATGGACGATGACGTGGTCATAACGTTTGACTACAGAGGTATGGACATGGATTTTTTTTGGTTTTTTGCTTGTTATATTCAGGTTTAATTATGATCAAAATATGAGCTCTAAATCGAGTGAGCACTTTGAATACCTTTGTCGTTAATTATCTCTCCTCCTACCTGTTTTTCATCAGAAAGAAAAGAATTCATTTCTTTCTTTATTTTTATATATATTTAAATGGTGTGCATTATTCCTTAATGTATATTTGTCAATAAGGATAAGAAAGGAAATACTCAAAAGCAAGCACGACAATTGAGAGATAAACACAAGAAAATCCAAAGATGAGAGTTGTCAAACAATAAGAGAAGAAAAAAACAAACAAACAAAAGAAATAATCATCAGATCAATGGACGAAAAGAAAAAAACAAATGAAACATGATTTCTCTACCATAGACGTCCGTAATGAAAGAAACATTTTGTACAAACAAGGAAGAAACAAACAAAAGACAATTCATTATTAAATCTAAGATATTTATACATCATGTCAATCCCAATTAGTAAAAATAATGCATTAACAACAACAACAAATAAGAACAATACATTTAAGACATTTGACAAATCACAAAGAGAAAAAACCGTACAATGTATTGCTGGCTCATAAAACGAGAGATTGCACAAAAACGAGATGTATAATATGCACAATCATAGGAACAAAAAGAAAGAAAAAATACTGTCTTATCCTATCTCAAATTTCATTTATAGTTGCACATCATCATGTTTACAGAAAAAAAAATACAGGTAAATACTAAAAAAAAACAAAAGTTGTATTAATCATGTATGTATATTAGACGAAAACAGAAAAGGGTAATGATAAAGGCACCGATAAGCAAAACGTTATGTGCAAAACATAAAATATTAACAAATTTATTTATTGTTGCCAATAAGATGGTGGTATTGATTGATGCATTTGTTCCATATAATTATTTCCATCAATTGATGAAGATTCAGTTGGCATAAGAAGTGGAGCTTGAGATGTTATTAAATTCATATTTCCATTATGATCATCGGATTTTTCTTCTTCACGTCGGCGTAAGCATGCAGCTTTTGGATTTAAATTACGTTCTAAAAAATTTATTACTATTATTATTAAAATATAAAAATAAAATATTTCTTTTACCTCGAACTTGTTGTTCAAGTGTTGTAATTAAATTAACAGCTTGTTGAAGTACACCAAGTTTTGTAACTGGCTTATCATTTCTCATATGAATTGAACACATACGGCCAAGTTCTTTAAATGCATCGTTTATATCTCTTACACGTAATCTTTACAAAGATAAATAAGAAAGTGTGAATTTTTTCTTAAATATTTTTTTACCTTTCTCGCGCATTATTTGCTGCTCTTCGATCTTTTTCTCTTCGTTCACGTTCTTCAGGTGTTTCATCAGGATCAATACTACCTTCTGATTCTGGTCCACCACGCATATATGATAAATTCATATGACTATTTGGACTAAGTGTTAATGAGCTAAAAGAACAAAATATTTTTCTTTAGTTAAATTTGAAATCTTTTTTTTTACTTTCGTAATTTCCTTGATGATGCTGATGTTGGACCAGTATGCGTTCCACCTGTACCACTAACGGCTATTGTTAATGGTGTTGCATTCTCTTGTCGAAGATTAAATTCATTTAATTTATCTGTTGTTAATTGTGATGTAATACCATTTGTTAATGGTGGATTATTTTCAACATCAATTTTTGTCTTATCAAGACATTCATGTTTTAAATCAGCATTTACAGATGTCATATTACCATCATTAGATGATGTTGATGATGATGATGATGGAGGATTAGCATCTAAATAAAATTTATTTTTACTATAATAATTATATTTAAAAAAAAGTAATAAAATTACAAGGTAAATATGGATCATGATGTCGATTTCGTGATGATGCATCCGATGTTGTTGGTGTTGGAGTTGGATGTGTTAAAAATGGTGAATATGTTCCAGTGGAATGTGGATGATGATGATAACCAGGATAATAATGATGATAATCAGTTTGTCGAAAAGAATCATCAACATCTAATCTTGGTGGCTAAAAGAAGAGTTTTTTTTTTTATTTAAATTAATTTTCAATTAAATAGAAAAAAAGAAATAAATCAAAAGAAACATATATATTCCCATCCCCCCCAATTTAAATCTAGACAAACCTCGTTTAAATTGAGTAAATAATATGAATCATCGGATAGATCGATTAAAGATGTCTGAGTTTAGAGTTTAAATTAGTTATTAAAAAAAGTATTTTTTTTTATTAATAATTAAATAACTAATACTTACAAGAGGATGATATGTTTGTGTTGCATTTATCCATGATTGACTAGATCCTAACGAATATATACATATAATATTAAGAAAAGAAAGGAAAAAGATGTTTTATTAAATATACCATTCACTGGCGGTGATGCAACAGGTGTCGATGGTATTGAAGAATAAGGATGATCGTTTGGATAAATCTAGAAGATTAACATAAATTCTTGAAATTTTTTTATTTTATTTTATTCTATACAGATTGCAATGCTTTGCCAAGTGTTTCTCCAGTTTGTACTGTTTGTTCATTACCATTATTCGTATATGTTGTTTGTTGTTGAGGACGAAAACTTGCCATTGATGGTAAACATGCTCCATTTGCATCAGTAAATGTTCCATGATTATTTGTAAGATCATTTGATATATAATTTGATGTTGATGCTAACCATGGATTACCATTTTGACTCTCTAAATAATATAAAAAAGTATATATAAAAAGAAATTTTTTTCATTTTTCATTTTTACTTACCAACATAGTAAGCAGATTCATTTCCATAGACTGATTTTCCTGTTGGATATCGTCCAGGATTTTCTGGATTATAATCCTCTGATGTATAAACCTAATATAACGAGAAAAAAAAACGATTGTATAAGAGATCGATAACAAATGTCTTTAGTATATTAACATCTAACTTGTTCTGATTGATCTCATATGCAAATACTTTATAATATATATCACACAAGTACTCTCTTCGTTAGATGTATATAACTAAATCAATTCGAATAATTTTTCTCAAGCAATATTTGATTATTATCTTTTTTTTCTGTCAGAAACATAGAATAATACACATTTGCCAGTAATAAACATCATTCCATGAATATATATATATCGGACGAAGTTTTGATGATGACCACATGAAAGAGAAAATGTGCGGCATACGTTTGCTCATCACTAAAATCAACAGTCTCAGACTGACGACGTATCAATTCATAAAAAAAACTTCGATCACCCACTGATTTCTATGTTGGCTAATCAAGAGAAAAAGGTTCGTTTGTTTGTGCTCACTCGGCACGAGATCAAAGGATGTGCGATCGCAATCCATGCTGACATTCACATCGGCTCGATTGAGCAAACGTGAATGTGTTGATTAGCATTATCTTTTTTCTTTTCTTTTCGATTCGATCAATTGCCATTAGAACAAAAAAAAAAAGAAAAAACATTATGTCTTCTTTTTTTCGAGGTGACAATTTTAATCCAAAAGATCTTTTCGTTTGTTAAGATTAAATAAAAGATAAAAGCCAAATACCTGATATGATGGTCGTGAATAGTAAAACATTTATTATATATATATATATATGTATTGAAATAAAGAAGATTATTTCATCACAGTTTGTTATATTAAAAAGAAATTTAATTGACTTTATAATTCATGTGTCAAATAAACTCGTTATTTCAATAGTTGTATGCCATTGCTTGATAAGACAGAAGAGGAAAAAAGTGATATGCATCGAAAAAGAGAAAAAAAAAAGAGTCGATCGATGTAGGAGACCTTTTACTGGAACAGCAAGATATCCTTATCTTATGATGTGTTAACTAGAGGCGGGTATACGGACAGGAAAGAGAGAAATGAGAGGCACACAAAAAAAAAATCATCATCATTTTTCTCTCTCTCTCTCCTTCTCTTTTTCTTTCTCTTTTTTTTTGTTTGCAATGAATAAGAGAGAGAGAGAGACAAGAGAAAGAAGGTGAAATAATAAATATAAAGACAAAGACTTGTATCTTCAACAGGCATCGCGCTCGTCCGGGCGAATGAATTAATCCAGTAACTGAAGATAAACAACTGTATTCTCAGCAATATAATTAGACACAACGAAGATTTTTCTTATATTAATTTTGCTTATTCCTTAAGCTACATATCTCATTAGACTTTTTTTTTAAATATATATACATATTTATATCATCGAACAATTACACAAGCTTGTTTCTTCTTTTGTATATATATATAGACGCATCCATACACATATATATACACACACACACATAAAGTCGATTAACGGTTCTTATTGTCTCTCTTTTTTTTTACTCATTTATCATTGTCGGAAACAAGCAATAGTAACAATCGAATATCTATTATCATATCTCACGACAAGAAAGAGCGTTTATTACATTGTTTGTCCTTTTTTTTACATTCACCGCTAAACGCATATATAATGTTTACAGAGAGTAAAAGCTCGAAGCACAGCTGGAAAGCTCGTTCGTGTGCCATCGAATGTAGATAAACATGACTATTAATTTTATCACATACACGAGTTCGGTCAAACAATACGTATAATCATATGTATATAGAATCAGATAGACGAAGTAAATTTCTCATTCTCTTCAAAATTCATGTCACCCTTCCAGCTGGTGCACAAACTAAAAATGATGTCACAAGTGAACCGTGAGTTCCTTTCTTTTCGATTTAAAATACAAAAAAAAAAAAATAAGAAAAAGAAAAGAAACTTTTCTTCATAGAGTAAATTAATAAAGTTGTCTTCTGACAAAAAAAAGATGTCGTTATGTCAGAAACAACGACAGCAAATAATTATATCAATTACTCACACGTCAATATTCAATGTCATAAATAAAGATATACATATATATATACGAAAAAAAAAATTAAAGAAAATCTTTTTTTTACCAAATATGGTTCATAATGAAGCAAGGTCATTGCTAGTATTGTCTTCAACGATGCCCGACGAATATATATATGTGTTCGATGATCAATAAGGCACCACTATGACTCTCATTCCTTTTCTTTTTTTCTTCTCTTTTCTCTCTATTCGCGTGCGTTCAATTTGGACGACTGAATTTTTTTTTTTTTGAAATAAGAATGAGAAAAAATGAACGATGTATATGTTCGCTTGATCTTAACCAGATCGTTCGCATGTATAAGAAAAGCAATAAATATCTAATTCGTCACTAATTTAAGTAAACGTTTAAATAATTACAAAGAATGACAAAACGCTTTTTTTTATAATAAAAAAAGTCACAACTTACATCTGTTGATTGTCGAGTTTTGTCATTTAGTTTTTCTATGAATAAAAAAAATTATAATAAAAAATTGAATATAAAGAAAACTTTTTACCGGTATATGTTAAATCATTTGTGGATGTTCGAGATATCTAAAATAAAAAAATTAATTTTTTATTTAATTAATACAAATATTTATCATACTGAATTGGATGAAGAATATTCACTAGATCGATCTAAGAAAATTAAATTTGAATTAAAAAATAAATTCTTTTCTATGAATTTTTTATTTATACTCAATGGTTCTGATGTTATAAATGGATGAAGAATATCACGATTACTATAATTTCCTTCATAGATCTAAAAAATTAAAATTAAAAATATACAATTATTATTATTATCATACAAACCGTTTCATCATAGGTTGTTGATGGTGTCCAATAGTCTTAAAAAATTGAAAATTAATTCTAATAAATATATTAATAAAATCATACCTTTATTTCCATTAGTACCATTCGTTATATAAATTTGTTCAGTATTTGATGATGGTGGTGGAGCATGAGTTCCACTAGGATAAGCAATAGTTGAACATAACATCTAAATAAAAAAAAATCAAAGGAATAATAAATTATAAAATATTAAAATAATTTTAATTTTTATGATTAAAACATGCAAGTAATAAACACACTCAAATAAATATACCGGAGGAGGAAGTCGAGATGATGATGATGTATTGATGATATTATTTGAAAAACGGGCTCGATATTTTACCTGAGAGAATTAATATAAAGTGTATATTTTATTTATTATTTTGCTTTTTATTTAATGATATAATAAAGAATTATATTAATTACTTACTGCATTGAGGTCAAGAAGATCTCCGAGTTCTTTATCATTATGTAAATTCATTTTTTTTAAACACTGGAAATCTAAAATAAAATAATCAATTTTTTAGTTAGTTATCGATACTCTTTATCGATCATTGATTGAAACAAACAATAAACAAGCTAGCAAGCAATAGAGACAATACTCATTCGAGAAAAATAACGAACAAAACAAAGCATAGGATAGAGGGCGTTATCAATCGGTTAACTATTTATAAAAAATAAATCACTTAATCTATTAAGAAATATTATCAATTGAATTGATAACAATATAAAAATTTATAAATAAATTATAAAAATTCATTTGTATCACCTACTAATTATGACACAGATATAATTTTGATACATTATCTCAACAAAATTTGAAATATAATATAATTTAATAATTTAGATATATTTTAGTTATTGATTAATCTTAAATTTTGTGAATTTATGAATAAAGTGATTAAACTACTTGGAATCAATTTTCAATAGCATATAATTTTTAGGTAAATAGAATATGAAGAATGAGACGTGCTTTACAAAGACAATGAATCTTTTTTTTTTTATATTGAGGAAACTACAATAGGTATAATGTTCATAAAACAATATGTGATGATGCGACACAAATATCTACATTTTAAAAAGTTTGAATTAAAACTCTTGATCATCATAATATTAGGAATATTTAATTGAAGTTTTAAACTTTTTAAATATTATAAGAAATTATATTTGATGATACTTCAAATACTTCTGAAATTTCATTTTTATTCTATAAAATTATCCTTCTTTTGTAAGCAATCATTTTTGTCTGTTGATTTGTATATTTTCTCTTTCGAGTGAATCGAAGAGAAGGTCATAATGAGAAAGAATACAAGAAATCAGAAACGATTCTTTTTTCTTTCATTGCTCTAAAGCAAATAAATGAGAAAAAAAATGACGAGATGCCGTCCGCCTTTCTCTTTTTTTTTTAAGAGTAAAAGACACGAAGAGAGAAAAAGAAAGAAACAGAACAGAGCGCGGTCACATTTTGTTGAACGAGTCTTTATTATTTTATTTTCTATAAAGGTGAATAATGTCGCTTACTGAAGAACGTATTAATGAAATGAAAGATATATTTTCTATGGTTGATGATGATGGTGATGGTTGTATAACACGTACTGAACTTGGTATGTGTCTTCGTGCTATGCAATATTCTATTAGTAATAGCGAAATAAATGATTTAATGAAGAAATTTGATTCAGATAAATCAGGACGAATTAATTTTCCTCAATTATTACAAATTATTGCTGCTACGGGACAACCAAATTTAGCAAAACAATCTCAAACAATTCTTTCTGCTTTAAAATTATATGATACAAAAAATGATGGTATAAAAAGAATTTATTTTTTAATAAGAATATTTTCGTTCTTTTTGTTTTAAATATACATAGAAACAATATCTGAAAATGATTTTCGTTTTTTAATGCAACAAACAGGTGAACCATTATCAAAAGATTCTGTTGATGATATGATTAACTCAACTGATGCACGAACAAAAAATGGTCGTATTCAATATCGTAAACTTGTATCAACACTTATTAATTTATAAAAAAAAAGAAAACTATCATTTATTTATTATACAAAAAAAACATCATATTATTTTATCTCATTTGTTATTTGAACTATTTTATTTGAATTTCCACCATTTTGCAAATATTCAATTTGCAAATTAATTATATGATAACGTAATTGTATAATCGTTTTTTCATATTCTTTTAATTTCGTTTTAAGTTTTGAATTATTATCGTGTAAATCATTATTATAGATTTTCCATTCATCTAAAAGAATACGATAACGTTGATCATATGTATTTTTTAATTGTTCAATTTGTTTTTGATGTTCATCAATTAAAATAATTTGTTGTTGATTTTGTTTGGCTATCTAAAATGAAATACAAAAAAAAAATAGAGTATATAATTAATATTGAAATATTTAAATATACTTGATCGTATAATCGATGAATTTCATCATTATATTTTCGTTTTATTTCATCAAATTGTTGAAGATTTAAAGATATTTTTTCTCGTTGACGATGTTCTTGTTCACGTTTTGCTATATATTGACTACATTTATCATTTGCATGAGTTAATTCTTCGATTTTTTTTTCAAATATACGTCGTTCATCATCAGATATCTAAATTTTTAATTTTTGTAAATAGATTTTTGTTAATTTCAAGTTATCAAGTTTGGCTTGTTCATCATTAGATAGAACAATCCTAGAAAATGTTTATGATAGATTTCTAATTTATATATTTTGGTTATTTGTTTTGCGTTTTCATAAACATCTAAACTTGAATAAAACTAAAATATAGTTCAAGGGATCTTGTAAGTATAATAAAATTTTTAGTTCATTTTTTCAGTGTTTCTATACAGTAATACTTCATAATCTTCAGATTTTGACACGAATTGAAAACTTTTCTAGCTAAATTCTAGTGTAATTTGAGATTAGACCTCTATGAAAACTCACGAAAATAGGCAACAAAGAATACATCATTTAGAGATTTACTATAAAAATTTCTGTTGATTCTAATGAGTGCTGTTACATTATTGTTGTCAAAAGATAGAATTTTTACAATGTCTTCAAATAGAAAGCCGTGATTCCCCTCAAAGAAGACGGGAAAAACTGACTTTCAAATTTTGATTTGAAACTTTAAAGATAGATAGATCTCAATGAGGATAGTTTACTGTAAAAGTTTCAAATTTTTTGACTACCCTAGTCTGAAATAAGAATATCGAAATTCGTCTATGTACATAGACAATATCACAGCACACTCTTACTATAGCTGTGTCTTAGCATAGATTGAAGCCTATCTGTCTTCAAAAATTTGATAGTCAGTTTTCCCCGAGAACCCTTTTCATGGTATTCGTAATTTATTCGGATCTACACTATGCACATATTCCTGATCTGTAAGCGATTTAACAGTTATGGCAGTTCTTTTGTAAGTCTGAGAAAATTCTATTCACATTGATAACATGAAATCATAACTCTCAAAGTAGTTTAATATTCGAAAAAAGATGAAATCTCTGATTATTCTAAAAATGATATATTATTTAACACTACGAATTAATTTTTGCATTTTGACATTTAAGATCTAACGATTAGAAGAGAGACTTGTGAATCTGAATTCGATTCGTTGAAAAACAAAACTATCTTCTTGAAGATAAATCAATAATTACTTGTGATTTCTGAAATGTTTTCAATTTTTCTTCATATTGCGAAATAATTTCAGCCTAAATAAAAAAATATGATATTTAAAATAAATATATTTATTTACTTTTTCTGTATTAAACTCTTCTTGTTTTGATGCAATTAATGAACGTACAACTTGTTTATTTTTTTCTAAAACTTGTTCATATTGATGAATATATTCATTTTCAATTTGTTGAATTTTTTTTCTATAATCATTCTCTTTTTCATTTAAAGATTTTTTAACTTGTTCTTTAAATGTAATCATTTTTGTTTGAAAATTTTCAATTAATTGTTGTTTTAATTCTGGTAATTCAGTTTTTATTTTATTTAATTCATTTAAATATTGATCACGTTCAAATAAAATTTTATTTATTTGTTCACATGATACATTTGATGTTAATAATGATAAACGATCATTCATTTCTTGTTTTAAATTATCATAATCAAATTTTAAACTATTCATTTCTATTTGTTTACTATTTAATTTTAATTTATAATCATCAAGTTCATTTTGTAATTGTTTTAATTTTTTATCATCATCAATAAAATCCTTTTGTAAAAAAAAAAAGAAAGAAAGGCACGGATTGAATTAGACAGAAATCATTATTAGTTGACTATTTCTAGATCTTGAAAATGATAAAACCGTTGGAGATGCAATTTTTACTAAAAAAATATCGAAAAGTTTCTTCCAAAATCAGTGTTCTGACCTTTGCGTATCTTGAAAATCTGGATGCAGAAGTTAACAATGAAAACGGTCCATTCTACCTCTGTGGATAGCTCCAGATATCTGTGGTAAAAACTTCAGCTCAATCGAATAAAGTTAGGGAGTGGTTTTCCATGACACAATTGCGTGCTAGGCATGAAAAACTAATTTTGACAGTTTTTCGCATAGCAGCTTTTCATAAAAATTGAGCAAAAAGTTAACAGCAGGTAGGATTGACCTCGATCAAGCGAAGACCAGCATCTACCCTACCTTTTGAACATATAAACAAAATGAAAAGATATTTTTTTCATTTTTATTAAAAAAAGAGGGGGGTTCTTTAAAGATCTATGTAATCATGCAGCTAAGATAGTCAATAAATTAACGAAAAAGTTTTTAATAACTATTCTTCAGAAATATCAAATATACTAATTATCTCTACGTAAATACAGCATTTTTTTAATGTAAAATATGTAGAAATGCATAAAACTCTATTCTATCAAGATTACGTCATTATTTTCTTTTGAAATCTATAAAATTGATTACTTTTTACTTTTCAATCTAACAGTTATTGTGTTCACAACTAATGAAGGAAAGTCTCCATGTGTGAGTTTCAGTTTTGAATGGGATATATACCAATTTGTAGAGCTCAACGAGCTTGTTGTTGTAGTATATTTCATTTTTTTCAACAGAGCTCTATTTAGTGCAGAATAGGACTCAAAATCATATTTTCGATTTTTTTTTCTTTATACTTCAGCAGTTTATATACTTTGAAACAAATTACTACTTCCAAAGGCTGATCATATTTCACATCTCTGATTTGTATCACATAGTGTACGTGGTATAAATATGTTGTTGATGTATAAAGAAAAAACATCGAAAAAATTATTTTGAGTTCTATTCTGCATCAATAAAGCTCTATTGAGAATCAGCTCGTCGAGCTCTACAAACTGGTACATATCCCATTTAAAACTGAGATTCACACTTGAGGACCTTTTCTTCTAAGTTCTACATCGTTTGTTATGATATAAATCAATTAGATTTTGCTTTCACAAGAAAAACTATTTAAAAAACAAAATCGACATTTATGTTGAATGAAAAATTCTTAAGTGTGTGAACTACTTGTTATATATTTGAAATGTAATATAAAATAATTTACTGTTTGAAGTTGAACACAAGTCATAATTGGACGTTGTGATATTTTTTTAAGATTTTGTTCATATTGAATTTTTTCATTCGAATAGAATTGTTCACGTTCATCATAATGAATTTGTAATGTTTTTAATTGATTAGATATTTGTGTTAAATCATTAATTAATTTAATATTTTGTTTTGTTAAATTTTCAATTTGTTGTTGTTGTTGAATTTCATTATTAATTTCCTAGAATAAGAAAAAAAAATTATGAAAAACTATTTTCTTTTTTGTAACTTACTGTTTGTGTAAGAATATTAATCATTAATGGTTTTTTACTTAATTTTAATAATTGTTCATATTCAATTTGTAGTTGATCAAATTTTTCTTGAAGATTTTGTTCATTTATTCTCATATGATTTATTTGTTCATCATTGTGATATTTTTCATTAGATATTGTATCATACATTTGTTTTAATGTTATAATTTCAATTTGTTGTTCATTTGTTTTATTTGTTAATTGTTCTATTTTTGTTTCATATTCAAGACGAATTAAAAAAAATTTTTGTTCAAATTTTTCATTTAATTCATTTATTTCATGTTCATGTTTTAAAGCATTTTTTTGATAAATTTCTTCATTTTTTGCATATTCAGTTAAACGATTACGTAATGTTTCATTTTCTTCTTGAAGAAGAATTTTATCTTCTGATTGTCGTACAAGTTCAACTGGTAAACTAAAAAGAATATTTAAAAAAAAACGAACTTAAATAGATTAAATAAATATGAAAATACTTTTGATTTGGTAATTGTTCATCATCATCATCATCATCATCATCATCATCATCATCATCATCAAATCCATGTTCATCATTATCTGTATTTGATAATGATTGACTATCAAATGCATTAACAAGCATTTGTTGAATTTCTTCTTGATTTTCAAATTCTTCTTCACATGTTGATAAATCATGTTGATGTTGATTATCATTTATTACATTAGCAATATCAGGATTAAGTATTAAACTAACACCTGAATTACTAATACTATCCATTTAATAGAGAAAAAAAAATATATTTATTTAATCTCTATTGTGAATTATCTATTCGTTTTTATTTTTTATTCAAACATTTATGAATTCTTTTTTTAAACAAAGAAATTATATTTAAGAACGAAATATAACGACATCTGTATTTCTTCTATTAATCGTTGTCATAGATTTTGACAACAATAATGGCGAAAGGAATTCATCATTAGAAAATTTTTATTCGTCTTTTTTTATATAAATTAATAAAATGAGTACACCTCGAACCCCAACAAAATCCGGCGGATCAAGAGAAAGTGAATCAAGAAATGCTCGGAATTCAACTAGTCAAGTTGCTACACCACCAACAGGTAGTGCTCAACGTCGTAGTGTTGCTGGTTCTCAACTTGGTTCACCAGCTGTTCGATCAAGTGTTACAAGTGCTGGTTCACCTTCTGGTACACGTGATAAACTTAATTCAGCTTCAAATAAACAAACTGCAGCTAGTCCAATACCTGGTAAAAATATTTATTAACAAAAAAAAATTAGATAATTTCATTTTTTAACTTTTATATATTTATCATTAAGTAATTAAATCAGCTACAGTACGAACAGAAATTGCAGAAAATTCTCAATGTAAAAATGGATTTGTATTTATAATTAAGATTTGTTGATTTTTCTTTTTAAATAGTTTTACCACCGGGTGTTCATGCGATTTTTATATCAGCAGCAACACAACAAGCAATGCAATTATGTGTTGATGAAGATTTAACACAAGAAAATAATTCTAAATTAATTGATAAAGAAATTCTTCTTAATGATATACAAACAAATGGACAAGGTTCAAATTTTTATGAGTTTCAACAACAAATACAAGTTTGTAATATTTATATTTTTATTTAATAATATTAAAATTCTGTGTAGAATTATCCAGAAAATGAAATAGCTATTGTTTATGATTATGATTATTTTTATTCACAAAATTTTCGTATGTTATATAAATTATTAAATTAGAATTAATTAAAAGTCATTTTTTATCTTATATTATAGTTATTTGTTTTGATCCAAAATTAAAAAAATTTGTTGAAAATGTAAGTAAAAATTTATTTAAATGGATCACTAAAAATTAATTTACAAATAATCTTTTATAATTTATTTAGCCACCTGTTACATTACCAATTCAAGAATCTGATGAAGTTGAAGAATATGTTCCACCTGTACCTAAAAAATGGATATCACTTGGAAGTGAAATTGAAATTGAAAATGAACGTTTAATACTTAATCGACCACTTGTAAGAATTAAAATAAATTTATTTTAATTTTAATTTATTTATTTAATAGAAACGTTTTAAAATTAAAGTTCCAGCTCGTACATCAACAAGTTTAACACCAAATGAAAAATTTAAAGATATTGATCCTGATATTGATCGTAAAAAAAATTTTATTAGTATTGAACAATATGAAGATAAACAATATGATTTAAAAAAAATGGAACTTGATCTTGCAATTCAAGTATTTATTTTATTTTTATTACATAATATAAAAAATATTTAAAAAATTTATCTTCTATATTTTTTTAAATTAAAAGGCAGCACCTGAATATCGTGAAAATTTTTCACAAACTATATGGCGTTATCCAAAAAATCAATGGACACAATATGAAGCACGTACATTTACTGAAGATGAAAAAATAAAATCTATGGAAGATCCTGAATTAATAAATATGATTATGAATTCACAAGATTTGTATATTAATTTAAAAGAAAAAAAAATCACTAAAATATTAATTAATATTATTTAGATTTAAAGAAGCTCTTCAACAAAATATAATACATGATCCATTTTATCTTGATTGGAATGAACTTGGCGGAAATCTTGATGGATTAGGTGGTCCAGGTGATTCACATCTTAAAGTATGTTAAGTCTTAAATAAAAATTTAATTATTATTTTTGTTTTCTATTAAATAATTACAAAGGAATATCAATCATTTTCATCTATAAAACAATCTCGAGATAAAATTGTTACATGTGTTCAATGGCATCCAACATTACGAGGTATTTTAATTGAAGAAGAAAGCATCCGAAATGTTTCTTGAACTTTGAGATTATAGTTTAGTCACAAGTAGATTTCAATGTGATTAATTATAATCTAAAAAATTTATCTCAGATAAAACTTTCATAGAAACTTTGAATGATATTCTTTTGATCTGAAATTCTACTCATGGTATAGAAAATTTTCAGCCAAAATAGATGTTTTATTCTCGAGATACTAAATTTTTAAGTGTGCACTTTTTTGAGGTTTTTTGTTAGATATGATTGAGTATTTAGACATTCAATATTTTAAGAATAAAGCATCTATCTTAAGTAATTCCAGTGATCATAAAACTTCGTCACGTATAGAATTTCAGGTCAAAATAATGACTTCCAACAGTTCTATGAATGCTTTGTCTAAAATGAATTATCTAATGAATCAGTCTTAAGTCAGCTATCAACAGCTGATAGATATAAGTTCTCTCTAGCTTTGACTAGCAATACTGAAGTTTACTTATAGTGAATAAAATATAAGCTCAAAGCCGAAGAAACAGTTTGTGTACTTTTCTCGTTTTAATAAAATACGAAAAAACAACTTTATATATAAAAGGTATTATTGCTGTATCACTTGCTGCTGGACAAGGCTTTGATGAACGAACTGATAATCTTAGTCGAATGACAACATCACCATCATTAATCCTTATTTGGTCATTTGTTGATCCGATTCAACCAAAAGTATATAGATTTTCTTCTTATTTAATTTTATAAAATTTTTCTTTTTCTTTTAGTTATATTTAGAAGCTCCAGATGATATTCAATGTTTTGAATTTTCACCTACAGATCCTCATGTTATAGCTGGTGGTTGTGTTAATGGACAAATAGTAATGTGGGATATACAAGAATATGAAGAACGTATTAAAAATCCACGTGGTGATCATCGTGATAAAGATTTATTTATTGTAAGAAAGAAAAATTTCTTGACAAAACAAAAAGAAAAATATATTTTTTTTTTTCTAGCCTGGTTTTGAAGATGAAAGTTTTTTTCAAACACCACATATTCGTTATTGTGCTGTATCAAGTATTGAACATGGACATTCAGAACCTATAACAGATCTTCAATGGATTCCTGATCATTTTCAAGTAGAAAAGATAGAGAAAAACTATCATGAAAATTTGAATTTAATTATATTTAGATAACAGCACAAGGTTTACCAACAGAAAATCTAGCTATGAATTGTTCTCAAATACTGACATGTGCATTTGATAAGTAAAGGAATTGTTTTTTTTTTCAATGATAAATTTAAAGTTTTTTTTGTTTTTCATTCTAGTCAAGTTCTCCTTTGGGAAACACGTCCACCACGTGGTGGTGTTAAACCATTATCAAAAAAAGAACGAGAAATTATTAATCCAATGGGTGTTCCATTAACATTTAAACATTTAGATCTTATTTGGAAACCACTTCTTCGTGTAAATAAAAATTTGAATAAAACTTAATATAAAGCAAACCAATTCCTTTAGATTACATTGCAAAGTCCTGAATCTGGTACAGTTGATTTTGCTCCACGAAAATTTTCTATTCGTGAAACTCAAGGTGATCGAGAAGTTTGTATGTATATATGAGAAAGAAAAACAAAAATTGTCAAATGAACGTTATTATTCTGTTATGTTTTAGTAAATAAAGAAGAAAAAGAATTATTTGAAAAGAAAAAAGATATTAGTGCCGGTCAATTTGTTAATCCAATTGATGATCCAAATAAAACTATATCACAAGCTAAAGCAAAAGTTCTTCAAAATGTTGATACATTTTTTTATATTGGTACTGAGGTATATTTATATTTAATTATTAAATTTATTTTGTTTTATCATAAAATAAATTATACGCATTCATATAAATGAAATATTTATTTTAAACGAAGTAGTCCCGGACGACGATTCATTGTTAATCGACGATTTAGTAAATGATCAGATAAAGAATAATCTTTCATAGGAAAACTTGCACGTTTTGATGATGATGCTGCTGCTTCAGCAAGTAACATTTGAAGTCGTTGAATAAGATATGGATCATTGAGTTCATTAGCTTCATCAAGATCATTTAAATGTCCGTAACCATCTAATCGATAAGCATTGAGAGATATTGAAAAGAGTATTGTAAATAGATAAAATAAAATGAGTGATTTTGAAATCATTTCTTGACTTTGTTGGATCAGAATAGTTTTAACTGAATGTAAATTGTTAGAAGATATTTCTTTGCTAATGTAAAAGTGAAAAAAAACTATGATTTCATATTAATTTATATTCTGACTTTCTTAGATATAATTTCCGGTGAATATCAAGTGCAGGATGTCAAAATTTTTTTTTCTTGTAACTTATCAAAGATATTTAATGAAATGAATGCAAGGAAATGAAAAGCCATTTAGAAAATTGAGATATTTTTTTTTTAATAAGATGGTTAATTACCTGTGATTGTTCATGTTATATATTATTTTAGGATGGTCAATTAGTTTATCAAGATTGGATGCCACAAAAAGATCAAGATTCAACAAAACTTTTTAGTATATTTATATGAAATAATAAATAAATTAAATATTGAAATTTTTATTGGTTTTTAGCTCCAAAAGCAGCTTGGTCATTAAATGTTGTTGATGGTCCTGTTGTGGCACTTAAACGTTCACCTTTTTTCAAAGATGTTTTACTTATTGCGGGTGGATGGATGTTTCAAATTTGGCGAGAAAAAATTCATGTAAGTTTTATATTATTTTTCTTTGTCATTAAATAATTATAAATAATAAATTGAAATCTCATTACGATCTAAATGATAATTATTTTAAAATATTCTTACATTCTAAAACAATTTTTTTAATACATATATTAAAGTAATAAATATATATACTTTTTTTTGTTTATTGAATATGACAGTTAATCAATTGAAAATGCAATCACTTTAATTAGAATATATGAAATACATCAATCAATTTTTTATTTCTTTATAATGAATAATATGATAGAAGTCTTTATGTGAATAATTTAGTTGAAAGAATGAAATTATCTCTTAGGATTTTTAGTTAGTAAATTAAATGATTGAAGAATCAGAATATATAGTCAATTGACTTAAAAACGATAGATATCTATCATAAAGGATAATATAAATGAACCTTGAATGTATCATCAATTATAAGCGATTCTTAAACTTTTTTATCTTTTACAAATATAGGCTTCAATCGTTCGTCTGAACAGTTTGTCCGCAAACGATATATTTTAATGTAGTACTATTATAATAGATCGTTCTCAATGAAACACCTATTGTACCATAGATCACACAGCTAGATTGTATGATTTTTGTCTCGACAGTATAATATTGATATATGATAGCAGATTTCTTTTTCTAGAGTGGCAAATCTCAAATTAGTACAAAGTTTGATATCTGAATGTCAACATTATTTTAAATTTGAATATCTCACATTATTAATTAGGACGTCATTATTTTAACTACTGTTATTTAAAATTAGGCAGAAATCTACTACCTTAGTTATTCGTAATGTAGCAGAAGTCAGAATTTTATTATTTTGAAAATTTCTACAAGCGATTAAGAATTAATAGAATATATGTTCCCTTTTATACACGTGTGCTTTAATGAGCATCAAAAAAGCAGAAATTAAAAATTTACCTTTTAGAAAATTTCTGATTTCTATTTTTGCTTAATTCTTAAAATTTGGTTAGAAAAATAGATATAACATGTCCTTATCTGTAATAATTTTAGAAATTTTACAGACAGATCAGTTTGTAATATCGTTTTTTCGGATATTCTTTCACAGAATTAAATCAACTGTAATAATTTCAAAGTATGCTGCATCGTTTTGTTTCTGAATTGGATTGAACCAAACACTTTAGTAAATTTCTGGTTAAAAATTAGAAATCAGTAATATAAGTTTATTAAAAACTGGTTACAAACTGAGATTTGTCACATCCTTCTCTTTTTTTTTTACAAACAAGTATATATACAATTAAAATTGTTAATAATTTTTATATTAAATTTCTAGTCTGGATCACTTTTACATACAGCACCAGTAAAAGAAAAAATAACTGATGTTGAATGGTCTCCAACAAGACCAGGAGTTTTTTATGTATCAAAACAAAATGGAAGTATTGATATTTGGGATATTATCGATCGAACACATGCACCATCATTATCTCAATCAATATCAAGTTCAGCTATAACTTATCTTAATATAAAAAATATATCATGTAAAGAAAACAAAATTCTATTAATATAATTTAATTTGAAATTTTAATTTAGCTAAACAACAACTTTTAGCAGCTGGAGATAGTAATGGTACACTTCATATACTTGAAGTTCCATGGGGATTACGACAAGCAGTTAATCAAGAATTACAATGTTAGTTTTGTTTTTATTTTAAAATATTTTTTTATTTTCTTTTTTCTTTTTAGTGGTAACAAATTATCTTGAACGTGAAACTGAACGACGTGCTTTTGTTAAACATCGATGGGATTTACGTGAAGAAGAAAAACGTGAAAAAGAACGTTTAGCAACTCTTAAAGCTGGTATTGCTCCAAGTCATATTTCAACACAAGAAGAAATTGATATACGAATGAAAAATGAGTTTAATGAATTTCTTCAATTTGAATTTGGTGTTCTACGTGAAATGGGTTTACGTGATGAAAATGAAGCACCTGTTATTGCACCAGTAGCAACATAATATACACTTCCCTTTGTTTTTTTACATAAATAACAATAGAAATCTTTTTTTTTTCTTCGTTTTTTGTTTTTTCTTTTTTTATAAAAATATCAATCTGACATTAAATTAATGAGAAAAATAAATTAATTCATCCTTTGTTCATATTTAAATCATCAATATCTAAAACGTTTTCTCCATTAGATTCCCATGGTCTAATTGTCCCATTAGGCCATCGAAGTACAAGTAAATCAGTTGCTGATGCAAATTCTTCTGGTGCATTATCATCTGGTATTGGTGTTAATATAAAATATTCAACTAAATTATCATCAGTAAATAATTCAGTTGTTAATTGTCGAACTTTTTGAGATTTTTCTTCTGTTATATTTGAATCATTACGTATAAATTCATCTAATGATGGATAAAGTGATTTTGATGATGAATTTGAATTAATTGCTTGTTCAACAACATTTGTTATACGTTCTTCTTCATCACGATCTAATGCAAGTGTCATTAAACCACGCATAAGTTGACTTTCAGGTGATATGTTAGCCATTAATTGTGGTACAGTAGTCATTTTTTTAATTTTTGCTGCTTTCATTTTTTCATGAACTTCTAAAATTTTTGATAATGCAATACCAGATACATCACCAATAAGTTTTCCACCAACACTACCAACAATACCACCAACAGTTGCACCAAGAATTGGTACTGGAATAAGTACTGTACCAACAACAGTACCTGCTGTTCCTCCAACTACCTATTAAATAAATATAAATTTTTTTATTTATTTAATTATGTAAATAGATTTTACAGTTGTTGATGCTGATGTAATTCGTCTTACAACGTATTTTTTAAGAGCAACATCACTTAAACTTCCTTTCATTTTTTCATTTTTCTTTTTTTTTATATCAATATATGCTGAAATACCTTCTACAGCTGTTAATATAACTCCTGAACCAACAGCACTTAAAAATTGTCCAAATGTTCTTGCACCAACTAAAGCAACTTCTTTAACAAGTAATGCTGCTGGATCAACAATTAATAAAGTTGCAGCTTTTTCTTTAACTAAAGCATTAAATTTATATATTTGTTCAGAATAATGTTCACCTGCTCGACACCATCGACACCAATGTTCACAATTATTTCCTATTAATGAATAGCCACGTTTACCAAGTTGTGAGAAAGCTCGTTCAAGTGTTTCTTCATTAGAAAAACATTGAATATTATCATAATGATGTAAATAAATATCTTCACTTGTACTCTTCAAATTAACTGGCCATTCACTTTCAATTATAGCAGCTATATAAACTGAACCTCTCATTAAAGCATGACGTGCATGATCAAATGTATTAAAATAATGTATAACACGAAGATAATCTTCACGTGCTTCACAAACAATTCCATGATGAGCATAATAAAAATCTGTTTTATAAAAGCTAATATGATCGCCAGGTTTTAATCGAGTTAAATCTGTTATTTTTTCTTTACGAGTTTTTTGATATCGTCTTTCTTGATGAGTAAATGTTTTAATAACTCCTAAATATAGAAAATCAATGACATTATAAAGGATAATTGATAAAAAAAATAATTTACCTGTCAGTTGTTGTTTTAAATTTTGAGTTAGCTGACGTTTATCGATCATATCTGAAAATCAATGATATTATCAAGGATAATTGATAAAAAAAAATTTTACCTGTCAGTTGTTGTTTTAAATTTTGTGCTAGCTGACGTTTATCGGCCATATCTGAAAATCAAGAAAAAAAAAACAAGATCTAAAACCTGTTTTTCTCTTTGACTATTGGAGAAAAAATATTGCATGACGTGTTGTATTTGATGTGAGTCTCACAGAGTGGCTGCTTTGATAGAAAGAAAGAAAAAGAAAAATACTCAAGCAGTGGGCTATACTACATACATCATTAATCATTCCTTTTTTTCTGTTCGCTTGACACCGTAGACTATAACCATATAGAAAAAGACACAGCCTTCAAAATGATTCAAGTATTGCGTACACAGAGGTGCAGAAGTTGTCACTAAAATAGAATATTATATATATGGCAATAAGAGAAGAAAAAAACCGTCAAAAAGTTAAAATAAATAAGGGTAGAAGAAAATGAAAAACTCGACGCCTACATGTAATAGGAAAGGCAAAATCCAACATACATATATCACAGCGAAAAAAATCCATGGTGCATGACTAACAGAAATAAAAGGAAGAAGAATATATATGTAATAAGATCAATAATGAGGGGAAATTCCCATGATGATATTTGCAAAGAAGTCGATCGTAGTAATTTCTATTATTGAAATATTTTAAAATTGCTAAAATGAACAAGATAACACAAAAATGAGAGAAGAGAAAGATTTTGAGTAGGCAAGAGTTTTTGTACAAACCTCAAGATTTCTTCATAGTGCATGGCTTTCCTTTAAAACACAAGCACTTGAGTACTTGGATGAGTTATAAGTACATGTAAAGCAGTTCATGCGCGAATCCCATGAAAATCGTACGAATGAATATATTTTTGTAACGAACAATTAGAATAAAAAATAATAACAGAAAATCAATAGAAGATAAACAAATATTCTTCGCTATGCAAGACGTTTGAAATGAACTGCTTATGTAGATATCTTTGAAGAGCTGTCTTTAAAGTATTTTACTATTTAAACTGTGAATATTTATTACATATGGAATTATTTTAAACATAGAGTTGTACAAGAAAAAAAGAGGTCTCTAGTACTCAAAAATTTAACTCCGTGAATAAGAATAAGAAATTCAAGTTCTAAAGCTCAACATAAGTGTTCAAAATCGTGTGCTCAGATGGTAGTTAATTTTCAAAAATTTTTCCAAATAATTGCTCGCACACTCAACTGGATTCTGTACCTCGGTGTGAAGATAGCTCAGCAATTCACTAAGTGCAGATCATGGAACTATTCAAAGATCTGTAATCTGACAAAGAAACTTAAATTATACAATGCAAAGTTCAAAATATATTAAAGTTTGATTAAGTAAAACATATACTTCGATGCTAATGCAATCATAGAGAATTAGTTAACCAATAAATCCAATTATATTAAGAGGAAGAAAGAAATGTTACACTTAATAGCTATTGGTTTTGATATAGGACATTATTGAAGCAATTTTTTTGTTTCTGATATTTGTTTCCATGTAAAACATTCAAAATTCGTTATCTGTTATCTGCTAGCTTTTACTTGTAATTCTAATTAGTAGATCAGCCTCATAGTTTCTTGGTCTTTCCACGTATACTTTATTAATTATAAAGTATTCAACGATTATATTTTACGTCGTATTGAAAAATGCTAATACGATGAATGATTCATAACATTTATTCATCACCCAATTTGTTCATATCGAGATTTAAATGTAATACTTATGATATACAATAGCGTAAAGATCACGTTGTATCCATATTACAGAAGTAATGGAATCAAATTCTTGAAAAAATTTGATTACTATATACTTGAATGAACTATTACATAATGCCATCTATTCTGTCAGTATGATGATGAATCATCGAAATTAGAAACATCATTCGTTCTATTTATTTAATCATGTATACACATAAATGATTGCTATCGATTATTAGAAAAAAAAGAGCATTGAATAAAATATACAAAAAAGAAAAACAAAATTAATGTGAAAAACAATTAAGTTTTATTATCACTGTCATTATTTGTATTTGATGATGATGATTGTATTCCACGATAATCTGGCAATAAATCTTTCACTTTTAAACGCATTTCTGTTAAACGTTTTTCTCTTTCACGTTCTTTTTGTCTTTCTGTTGGATATTGTCGCCAAATAATAAATGTATTTTTTAAGATTCTCTTAACATTATGTTCTTTAGCTAAATCATCTAAACGCCATAAACGAATTATTTCTGTTTGTGTATAATCTTTCCAAATTTTAAATATATTTATCATTAAATGATTAATATAATGTCTTTCAGCTCGTTCTTCAGCTATTTCTGTTTGATGTTTATATCGTTGCCATGATGTAAAATATCGACGATAAAGTAAATGTTTATGAAATCCTAATGCTCGATTAGTTTTTATGTCAATATCTCGTCGTACTGTTTCACACCAAACATTAAATGTACGTTGTAAAATTATATAATTATAATGTTCTTCAGCTGTTTGGATTTGTTGATGACGAATAAAAATAAGTTTTTTTAATGGATTTAATCCATAATAACGCATTCGATATAGTCTATATTGTAATAAATATATTTTTTATATTTAAAATAGAGAAAAAAAAATATTAATTTTACCTGCAATGTATATCAGCTTTTTCACTTAATAATCGTAAACGTTCTTCAAAATGTTTCCTTTCTAATTCACGTTCTTTTTCAAAACGACGTTTTTCACGTGCTTCTTCGATTTTTAATCGTTTTTCTTCTTCTTCTTGACGAATTTTTTCATCCATCATTTCTATAAATTAAATAAAAAAAATTTATTTTTTATTAAAAATAAAATATTATCATCTGAGAATTTTTATTTCATACGTTGTACTCTAGCTAATTTTTCTTCTTCAATAGCTCGTCGTTTTGCTTCACGTTCGGTTTTTAATAGATATCGTTTTTGTGCTCGTTCTTCCATATTTGTTAATAGCATATCACTTCTTGTTGATAGTCGATCTGTTAATGTTTGACTATTAAAAAGAAATAAAAAAAAAATGAAAAGTCAAATTAAATATTGAATATACTCTAATCGATTAGTATTCAATTGTTTTTGTAATTCTCCACGATTATGTGCTTGAATAAGAGAAGTAGCATGACGTCGATCAGTGACTAATTGTTTTCGTTGTTTTTCTTCTAGTTCATTCTGAAAATAATTTTTTTTTCATTGCGATATTGACAAATAGAAAAAATAAAATATTCTACTTGTTGTGCTTTAAGTACTTCAAGATTGGCAATTTGATTATGAAGAACTTGTTGATCTTGTTGATATTTAAGGTCTTCTATCATTTTTTGTTGATCTTAATAAAAAGAAAAATCGAAAGAAACAAATTAAATTTAAATAATAAAAAAACAAAAAAAAACATACCTTTTAATAAACGATTTTGTTCTTTAAGCATTTTCATTTGAGTATTATAACGATTTTCAAATGTATTCATAACACGTGTTGCAGATCTATGTTCAGCCATTTCATGACGAATACGTTTTTCACGTAATTTTTTTTTACTTAAATCTTCATCACTACTTGATAATTCATCAAAATCAAGATGCATACGACGTGTATCAGTTACTAATGGTAAACCAGCACTAACACTATAAAAGAAAATTTTAAAAAAAGTTAGCCATTTTCAAATCGATTATGAATAAGGGATAGAACATTTCTAATACTATTCAACATCATTTAAATTTATGAATGAACTCTCATAAATGATAAGAATCGTCCGAGCTCATGTTTTATTCATAGATGCACTTTATAGTGTAGATAAGAACTCTAGAAGGATTCGCCTTATTACCATTATCTCAGAGAAACAAAGATAATAAGTTCCTTATAAAAACGGTATTCTATATGTTTCCTTTTAACTAATCTAGAAACTTAGCCTTTGAAAATATTAGTCACATATAAATGTTCAATCTAAAGCTATATTTTTTATTAGTGATGTTTACATTAATGATTATATCAACTTTTCAAATGTTTTCTTCTTAAGTAAGAGTTCATAGATTATTACTTCTTGACTATAATTCTTCGATAAAATATAGACATAGAAACGTGGTTAAAAAAAGTTTTTCATTACTCAATAGGATAGGACAAGTTATAATCTTTCTTATTCTGTAGTGTATTTGATACATTCAGAGATAATATTAGCAATTTAAAGAAATAAAATCCGGAACATATACCCTTCATATTCAAAAATGTATAAAAATATTATTTATAGTAATAAAATAAATCTTACGCTCGTTGTGATTCTTCTTGTTCATTACGTGGAGATTCTACTTGAAAAAAATCATCTAGTTTAATATCTGATTGAGTTCTTGTAGTTAACGATGATTTATCACGAATTGTTACGGCTGAATGTGGTCGAGAAGTTATACGATTAGCTATTGATACTCTTCGTGCTCTTGGTTGTTGAGATTGTTGACGAGTAATTGTTGCAGCTGAATTCATTGTTGTTGTTGTTTGCACTGGCGTTTGTTGTTCATTTCCCCAAAGTTTACCTGTTGATGCTGCATCAAGAAATGCATCAATTTTTTTTTTCGTTGCGTCTTGTTCATATTTTAAATTGTTCGCAATTCGTTCATTACGAATATATATTTGCCAAGTTATCATTGATCTAAATAAATATAAAATTGAAACAAAATACAATTTTCTTATTAAAAATTCTTTTTTGTACTTTCGTAATAATGTTCGTTCATAATGTAAATTTGCTTGTTGCATTTTTACTGTAAATATTTTCATTTCATTCATATGTGCTTCTGTTTCTTCCTCAAGTTTTTTTGTTCGAACTATACTTTTCCACCAATTAAATGATCTAAAAATTTCTTATAGTTATAATATAAACAAGAAAAATAAGAAAATATTTTATTTTTAATATACTGAAATAATAATTTCCAATCAGATAATGCAGCTGCTCTACCCATTTGTATACGTCGTTCTGATACAACATTAAGCCAAGCAGAAAAATGTTTTTGTAAAATCTAAATAAATAATTAAATAAAAAATTTTCTTTTATAATTTTATTCTTACTGTTAATGCTTTCATTCGAATAAAATCATCAACTAAAGTTTGGAATCGTTTTTCATTAAGATCATGTTGTTCTTTAAGTGCTATTTCTTTTAATTTATGTAATTCTTCTTCTTTACGTGTTCGTTCTTGTTCAGCTTTTGTACGTTCAAATTTAGCTTGTTCATATTCACGATGACTATAATATAAAAAAATATTTCAGCTTTACAGATTAAATAAAAAGTATTTCAACAAGTTTTCTCATTATTCAACATTCTTATTGTGACTCCAAAGTTTAACGTATCTCTCTTGTAAAACAAAAAGAAAGAGATATAGTTGTAAACATCTTTAAAAAAAATGTTTCCTATGAATTTTTAAAATACTTTATACATACTGTTTTCGTTGTTCTTCATCTTGTAAACGCTTTTCATTCATTTCTTTTCGAATTTCTAAAACATGTCGTTCAATCATTTCTTCTTCTTGTTTAGCTTTTAAAGCACGTTCACGTTCTTCCTATATATAAAAGAAAATGAAATAATGAATAAAATAAAAAAAGAGAATTTTACTTTAAGAACAAGAAGACGAGCTTGAGCTTCGGCTTCTTTTTTTGCTTGTGCTTGTTTTCGTTTATGTTCACGTTCTTTTTGCATTTTTTCATGATTTTCTTTAACCTGAATTAAATAATAATAGTTACAATTAAAGAATAGAATATTTTATACTTGTTTATGACGTTCTTCAATTTTAGTTTGTATATCAACAGTTGTTGGTTTATTTTGTTCAATAGCCTTCAATTGTTGTCGAGTTAATATTTCTTTACTTCTCAAATCTAAATTTATTTTTATTTATTATATTATTCTTATATATATATATATATATATATAAATAAAACAAACCATGAAGAATATCTTTGACTAAATCAGTTTCATCATGTGTTTCATAATAAACACTTGGATCTTGAAATGTAAATAAATCTTTTGGTTCACGTAAAAATTCAAATTGATTATCATCATCATCAAAACTAAGATTACAAGCTTGTTTAACAGATCGTACATTTGATTGAACTATTTCTTCATCATCACTATCATTAAGACCAGCTTCAAGTCGAAGTTTTTCATTAACCCATTCATCAAGAAGTTCTCTTGCTTCTAAAAAAAAATTCATTTTCTTTTTGATTTAATTGAAAAAAAAATCAAATTTTTTCTTTACCGGTATAAGTTGTATCTGCTGTTTTAGCATAGACAGTTGCTTGATTTGCAAGCATTTTTCCAGTTTGTCGACTAGATGAACGTGGAAAAACAGTTTCAACTGCATTCGATGATGCATTTTCAACTTGACGTAACCATGCATTTATATCATCTAAAATAAAATTAAAAAAATTGTTGATTTTTTTAGTAATTTTAAATCTGCTTATTTATTTTACCTTGTTTTGTTGGTTTTGATGGTTTATCAAGTGTCGATTGACGTTTTTCCCAACGATATAAAGTTTTATGTGATGGTGCAGCATCCGTCATAATTTTATTTTTTAAATAAAATCTAAAAACAAACATGAATCGAAAAAACTCATTTTAATTTCTTCAAATTCTATCCTATAATCATCATCAAACAGTACAATAGATCAATTTCTAAATATATCTTTCATAGACGGAATGACTAATAATAAATAATATACTAAAAATTGGCAGATATTTCATCGATTTGTTGTTTTCATTCATTCACAACTTTGTTACTGTGACTACGAAGTTTAAAAGCAATTGAAGATGTCGCTATTAAATGAGAAGGAAATTAAAATTATAAACAGAAATAAAAATACAATGTTTGATATTTCTACATTTCTTTTATATCGATGATGTTACTACTTCTATGAAGATTTTTTATCAAGATGCTTTCATCTAAATTGAATTAAAGCTAATTATAAGAATGGATTAAGTACATTATTTTAGTGCACTAAAATAATGTACTTAACCCATCTATATAATTAGCTATAATTCAAAAACAAAAGTTCAGTCTAAAAAAAGTGAGAGAGGGGGAAAGACTTTTGTCCAAGGGTGTAAATGTGAGAATTTTTCTGAAATTAATTTCATCAAATAATTACTTCAATATTTGATCCGATTATTCGTATTATGTCTAAAAGATGTCTAATCTATTTGTGGAAGATTTCTGCAGGTTTTTATAATTTGTGATGAATACATCAAGCCAGAAATAGTTTCTTCTGTAAATTATTTCATAATTAAACTGAATTAATACCAACGTTTTGTACATATCAATCAAATACAAGCATATTGTATCGTGTGTTATTGTATTGGGTCACATAGCAATACCTGTAGTACTCATTTACCGTAACTCCTGAAATATGAAATTTAATCATTACCAATAAAAATTTCTATTATTACTAATTAAATAAAGATGCTATTAATATCAAGTTATGTATAAGTATCTTTGAAATGTCAAGTCATCATTTAATTCTTCATAGACAAAAACAGGAATAACTAATTAAATTCAACAAAAATATTGTAATAAAATTTCAAATAGGGCAGTCGAGTTTATATTTTTTCACAAAACAGTTATATATTTATACGTATTAACATCAAAAATTAATTGAAAAAGATCTTCGAAAAGAAATTGTTGAATCAGAAATACAATTAAAAGGGTGACGTGACATGTTTTTAGTTTAATATTAGTATTAAATATGATGAGTATTCGATACTTGCTGATCTATCACAGTCCTTTGATGATTTCTAATAGTAGCAAGTCCTAGTGCAGTAGATTTGTTGTTCATATTCTTCATAGAACTAGCTGCGATAACTTGTCTTCGCTTCAAAATATAACGATTTAAAAATAATCGAAATTCTCTTCGAAATTCTTTCGATACCAAAAGATTTGTATATAAACTTGTTGATGCAGCTATA